>PVIY010033755.1:0-27761 GCA_004026745.1 Myrmecophaga tridactyla | reverse complement strand
CCTTTCTCAGGGTCAAGGGCAAGACTGGAGTCAGAATAGCCGAGTCCAGCCCTTGCTTGGCGTCTTGCCAGCTGGGAGACCTGGGGTGTCTCTGGGGCCCTCTGGGGCTCAGTGTCCTGGTGTGGGTAAGGCATCCCCACGCCACCTGCACAGCTCCGGTCAGGCCTCTGGGACGCACCAGCGCATGGCACCTGTGGTTGGCATGGGTGTGGTCGGCGACTCCCCTGCGGTCCCTCCTGGAGGGGCTGAGGAAGGGTGGGCTTGCCTAGACGCCCGAGAGCATCCACTCCGGCCTGGCTGTGGCCCGGCGGGTGCAGGAGGGGCCCCTGTCCCTGGGCTGCCGGCCTGAGCTCTGTGTCACCACCTGGCTGTGCCCAGCTGGAGGCCTGCCCAGGGCCCTGGTGCCGAGTGCCAGGCAGGGGCTCGGGGCTGCCCAGTCGTCTTCTGAGGGCCTCTCTGTGACTGCATCTTAGAGGCAGGACCCTCACTCGGACCTCCCGCCCCAGCCCTCTGGGGTCCACTTCCCTCTCATACTGGGCTGCTTGCTGGGCTCCAGCACCTTCCATGGCCGGGGCGGCTCTGACTGGCCCAAGAGGCTTCTCAGGCCTTGTCACCCTCTCCTCCACCTCCTCCCACAAGGAGCTGGCCCTGGGGAGCTGCCGTGTCCCCTTCTGAGTGGCTGCCCCTAGCCTTAACCACTGCTGGCTCTCTCCACGGCCCCGGAGCCTGCAGGACACCAGCTTTAGGCTGCCCTCACCTGGAGCCGAGCAGGTCATAGGTGGTGGCACCCCAGGCGGACCAGGCCACCTGGGATCCCACCTCAGGGGCCAGACCTCAGAGGCCAGGTTTGACCTGCCCTGCCCTGCTCCCAGGCCTCCCCCTCCAGGTCCTTCCCCAGACGTGAGGCCCTGGGGCAGGCCCGACCCCACTGGGGATTCGTGTTGGCAGAGCACATAGATGCGGATGCAGGGGCACGGGTGGCCACTCCTCGGGGCCGCCCCATCCAGGAGAGGTGGGGGTGGGGGCTCTGAGGTTCGTCCGTCCCTCTTTGGACCTTCTCATAGGACCCCATGTCCCAGGAGGGACAGGCGCTCCCCCAGCCCTGGCTGGCTCCCTGAGCTTCTGCCCCCCCCACATACCCACGAGGCATCGGCCCCAGAGGTAGCCCCCCACTGGCTGCCCGGCCCCGCCCACCCGTGGCCTTCCTTGGGTGGGGCCCCGGCGCCCTGCACGCACATGTAGACACACGCGGGTGCCCCGGGCCGGGCGTGTCCCAATTAGCCCACTATCTTGGAGTTCTTAATGAAAGCAAAACAAACCAAAAAGCTCTCTTTTCCCCCAGGTCCTCCCTGCTGCCAAGGGGGTCTCACCCTGGCTCTCAGGGGCTCTCGGGTTCTGGCAGACCCTCAGTGCCTCCATGCGGCCTATTTTGGGCCGCCACCGCCAGGCTGGCCTCTGCATGAGCCCAGGCCTCTCCCTGGCTGTGGCAGCTTGGCCCGAAGGAGCTCAGGCCCCAGTGAAACTCCCCAAGCAGGGACTGGGGCCAGTGGACAGCAACGCTGGCTCAGGGAGCAGAGCTCCCGAACCCGGAGGGGGAAACGGTGTTTGAGGGCCCACTGGGGTGGCTGAGCGGGAAGCTGCGCCACCAGAGGTGCCCCCGCTTTCTGATCGGTGGGTCCCCAGTTGCACTCAGAGCTGCTGCAGCAGCAGAAGCAAATGTGGGGGAAAGTACCTGCCCATGCTCCTGGGCGCATGATGACCTCTGTATCTGAGATGGGGGTGGGCGGGGAGCGTCCCAGGGAAAGCAGGCATGGAGGCTGAGCCAGCAGGTTGTGAACACCTGGATGAGGACAGGCCCGTCCAGCCCAAGCCGCTGCTGCTGGGCGCCAGGCTGGGGGGCCCATGAGGCATGGCCACCCAACGTCACTGACCTTGACCTTCCTGGTAGGCTGGGGCAGGGGGTATGGGGTCCCAAAACTCCCTCGGGGCAGCCCCTCCTAGGGTCCGCTTGCCCCTCTTCACCCACAAGTGGATGAGGCCAAAGGGGCCATGGGTTTCGAGTTTGCTGGGTGCAAAACAGATGTCTCTTTCCAGCTCATTAAAACTCCCGCGCGCGGGGCAGCCTGCGAGAAGCGGCCCGGGTTCCCTCTGGCTTTGTTGCTGCTTGGTGCAGAGATCCTATCTGCCCTTCTGCTTTGGGTTCAGTGACTAATTCCTTGGCACTCGCCTCAGGTCATTAAAGAATGTGGACAAGTTAAAATATGAAAAACAGTGTCATGGGTCTGCATCCTGGTGCAGAGAGCGGCACGGGCTGTCTCCCTGCTGGCCGGGCTTCTGAGGGATGGATCGAAGGGCCAAATGGCTGGACAGGGCTTGCCGCACCGGCCTCCTGGGGCTGGGCTTGCTCAGGGTGCGTGTTGGAAGCTAGGAGGGGGCCCAGCTCAGGACCCTAACAGAGCAGAAAAGGCCAGGGGCATCAGAAAGTGAGATGAGAACTTCAAGACTCTAGGTGGTCTTGACCTCCCCAGGACCCACTTGTCTGGTGCATCTGGTCCTTGGTTGTGACAGAGACAGGCTCTCAGCTTCGTGGGGATCATGTCCAGCCCTCATTCCCAGAGCACCCAACCTTGTTTGCCCATTACATCCTCTTTATCATCCATCCATTGTCTCCTTCAATCATCAATCATCTGTCCATCTACCCTTCATCCATCCAGTATTCATTCATCTACCCTTCATCCACCCATCCATCCATCCATCATTCTTCAATCATCAATCATCCATCCATCTACCCTTCAGCCATCCACCCTTCATCATCCATCCATCCATCCATCCAACCATCCATCCATCCACTTTCCATTATCCATCTACGTCTCCTTCCATCCATCCATCCACCCATATTTCTATCCATCACCCATCCCTCCACTCTTCATCCATCTACCCTTCATCCATCCATCCATCATCCTTTAATCATCAATCATCTATCCATCCACCCTTCAGCCACCCACCCTTCATCATCCATCCATCCATCATCCTTCAATCATCAATCATCCGTCCACCTACCCTTCATCATCCATCCATCCATCATCTTTCCAGTATCCATCTACCTTTCCTTCCATCCACCCATCCACCCATATTTCTATCCATCACCCATCCCTCCACCCTTCACCATCCACACATCTACCCATCTGACCATCCATCCATCGTCTCTCCATCCATCACCCATCATCCATCCATCCAGCTCATTCATTCAGCAAACCTCTTGAGTGACCTCACTGTAATGGGCAGCATGTGTTGCCCCCAGCTCAGGTGTTAATGATAATAATAGCTGCAACTCCCTCCTTGGCCAGCAGACATCAGTTAAAGGTCTAGTCCAGAATCATATGGTGGGATAGAAAGAGCCGCATGTATAATTTTCCTGCATGACATTAAGTTAAAGGTCTTAAAGGGCTGCATGACATTTTCCTATGGTCACATTAAAAAAGCTTAAAAGAAATTAATTTAATATTTTATTTTGTTTATACCCAACGATGATCATTTCAATGTCGTTATTATGAAAACTATTAGTGAGATATTCACGTTCTTCTTTTGTACTTAGTCTGCAGAGTCTGGGGTGTGTCTCACACTCACTGCACATGGCGATTTCAACCGGCCCCTTTGAGAGCTCAGGAGGGCCCGTGGCCAGCGGTGGCCGAGCAGCCAGGTCCACGTGTGGGATGCATCAGTGACCCATAGCTCGGTGCCTGTCCTTGCAGGGCTCACCGCCCAGTGCAGAGAAACAGAAAAACACGAGGAAACAAACTTAAGACACTAGAACCAGGTCAAGGTTGGGGCAGGAGTGTGGCTCCAGCCAGGGTGTCCCTGGCTGCCCTCTGCTGTGGTAACATTCGGGCTGAGACCCGAGGAGGCCCGGCGAAGCCCTCTAGGCACAGGGAAGGGCACAGACGGGGGTGGAGTCAGAGGAGGAGGTCAGAGAACTTGGAGGCTGAGAAAGGACTCTGGTCGACTGGGGCTGGGGTACTTCCTGTGTTACCCCCTTTAGTCCTCGTCAGCACCGCATGAGAGGTGCTGGTGAACCCCAACCCAGGTGAGCAAGAAGCGTCTACCCTAGAAGACAGTCTGGGCGAACAGGCCAGGTCCAAAGCCTCTCGGGGCAGTGCCCTGCCCTCCAGGGCGCAGAGGTCCGAGAGTCCTGGCCAATGGATGAAGGCCCCTACAGCCCCAACACGGGCACGTGGCTGCCCCTTCTGCTGCCCAGAGCCAGGAGAGTGTTAGATCGTCAGAGCAGTTGTGAGAGCTTGGGGAGGCCCAGTGCCCCGCCTCACAGGTAACTCGTTTGGGGCAGGTATGGGCGACTTCGACATGTGTAGACAAGCAGCTTTCGTTCAGACTCGTGCACACAAGTTGCCTCTAGGTCCTCGCTAATTTATTTGGGGGCAGAGGGGTGTGTCCTCAGCTAGTTAGGAGGGCTATGGGGATCGTGAGTAGACCGGGACAGGGAGGAGGGGTGGGAGGATAAGGGGAAGGGGTCTTTGTGGGGCCGGGGAGGTGGGCATGGTCTGCGGGAAGGGGCTCCTGGGCCCAGGGGTGGCTGGGTCCCTCGGTTTTTGGTAGTCTGTGACTGGAAAGTCCACACAGAGAAGCTACCGGAAGAGACCGAGGCATGGAAATTATTGCCAACTTGCTCGGGTCTACCCGACAGCAGCTTGACCAGGGCTGGGTTTTTGGGGTCCTCCGAGCCTCGCCCCAGGTGACCACCCCTGGGAGCTGGGGCACCCACAGAGAGCAGCCTGCCCAGCCTCCTGGGCACGCAGAGGCCACCCCCACTTCCCTGGCTCCCTCGGCCCCCTCGTGCACTCGGTCCTTCATGTGCGGCCGCCTTCAAGAGAGGCCTTTCCTTCTCTGCTCGCCTGCTGATGGTTTTCCCTTTGGATGCGCACTGACTGTGGTCCTGATGGCTGGACCTCCAGGGGCCAGAGGGCCTGGGGCTCCGTGGGCTCTAGTCACGGGCCAAAGCGACAGGTCGCTGGCTGTGCACAGACTGGCCGAGCTGGAAGGGACTTAGGTTCTTCAGGCCAGCCTTTCATTTGACTGAAATGCAGAGAAGAGGCTGGCCTGGCCCCTGCATCCAACCCGGCCCCCTGGACGCCCCTGGGGCATGGCCAGGAGAGGCAGGAGTGTGCTTTCTTGGCTTCTCAGTTTGGAGGACGTGGGCTGGGGTGTGGGCAGGGTTCTGTGGGCTATCTGCGGAGGGAGTGTAGGACGCAGGGACTCTGCCTGCCTTGCTGGGTGTCCCCCCCCCACCTCCAGCCCTGGGGTCCTCAGGCTCATTGCGCCCCTCACAGCTGGACTATGTCGTCTGCCGGGAGGGGTGGGTGCAGGGGAAGCCAGACCACCAGCTGCTCACCCAGAATGTGCCTCGGTTTCCCCCATCTGTCCAAAGGGGGTCATGGGGCACCCACCCCAGGGCTGTGGGGAGGATTGGATGAGTCTGCCCACGTTCCACCTGGCAGTCCCTGGCACAGATCAGGAGCCACTGTAGTGTTTGCAATCAGAGATGATGTCTGAAAACTGCTGTTTTGTTTCACCCTCAAACCCCACAAAAGCTGCCTCCCCCTTGAAGCCTCCAGAATCTGGAAGGAAGGTCCTCCTGGCCAACTCCCCAGGTGGGATCCCCAGGGGGTTCTAAGCCCCAGGCTGGGACCCTTTCCCTAGACTAAGCCTATTAGGGTCCTGGGGGGTGCTGGCCCACCCTGGGGCCCCAGGACCCTGACCCAGGGTCCCACAGGGGATGGTCTAGAGGATGTGCCCCCACATAGCATGGCTGCAGCTTGGGAGCAGATGCTCCTTGAGTGCGTGGCCCTGGGGAGGGTCTGGAGGGGTCAAAAGAGGGAGGCCACTGCCAATGGGGGACAGGGTTGTGGGGTCCCTGCCTAGGGGCTCCTCCAGACCCTGAACCAGGCAGGCTGGCCCACCTCAACTACAGAAGCCCCTCGAAAGTCAATTCTCAGGCATCTGGGGACTGGCAGGAAGATCAGATCAGCCCCTGATATGCAGGCCCCCCTGGGGTCCCTGCTCGTCCCCCAGGACCCCACGCAGTCTGCCCTGGGCCCATCCCTGCACTGCCTGGCTCTTGGGGACCCGTGGGCAGTAACGGGACATGGGCGGTGAGGAGGTCCAGGCAGGGGGAGCCCACAGGGGAGGCCCGGGGCTGGGGGTCTTGCCCCCACCTGAAGCCCCCCTCCCTGGGTGCAAAACCGCACTTCCGCCCGGGCAGCGGCGCGGTGGATCTCCGGGAGCCCTGGCACCTGGGGGGCCGATGGAGAGGGAGGCGAGGTGACTATGTCAGCTTCTCCGGCACAAGCAGTGGCCTGCCGGGTGGGGGTGGGGGGCCCGAGGCGCTCCCTGGGACGACTGGCCCTTTAAGGCTCCTGTAACAGGACACCTCCCGGACGGGGCGGCCGCGGGGCCCGCTCTCCAGCCTGACTGTGTGTCTCTCCCCGTCCCTCCTCCCGTCCCTCCTCCCCGCCCCGCGCCAGCCCCAGTTCAATCTGCTCAGCAGCACCATGGAGCAAATGAGCGGCAGCACGGCCTCGGCCAGCCCCTACACCCCGGAGCACGGCGCCAGCGTGCCCACCCACTCGCCGTACGCCCAGCCCAGCTCCACCTTCGACACCATGTCGCCGGCACCCGTGATCCCGTCCAACACCGACTACCCCGGCCCCCACCACTTCGAGGTCACCTTCCAGCAGTCAAGCACAGCCAAGTCCGCCACCTGGACGGTGAGTGGCGCCCGCCACCCGGATGGGGCGCGGGTGCAGCGGGGAGGAGCCGGGGCGCCGGGCCCAGGGCCGGGGAGGGGGCCGCGGCAGGAGGCGGCTCACGGGGCTGGGCGCCCGGGGCGTGTCCAGCCCTGGAGGGATGCGGGGCCAGAGCTGACCAGACTCCCGCATGCTGCCCGGAGCAGGGGTGGACACGGCTTCGCCAGGGGGGTCCCCGGGCCGAGGAAGAGGGGGCTGCCCCTCCGCGAGCCCACGCCCCACGGCCCCCTGTGCACCGTCTGGGTGGGGGGCTCTGCGCAGGGGGCACCGGCTCCAGGGCTGCAGTGGGGCCCGGCAACGCTGTGACATCCACGTGCACAGGGCCCACAGGCTGAGCTCCTGAAGTATGCATTAGCACTTTAAAGCAGAGTTTAACCCACAGGGTGGAGTCCATCCTAATTCCCATCTCCCAGGCGAGGGCGGGGCGGGGGCAGTGCAGGTAGCTGCTTCCCCACCTGCTGCCAGGAGAGGAAGGGGCTGCCAGGCCCGCCGGATGGGGTGGGGGCTGCAGGCACGCCCAGACACCTGCCCCTGAGGGTAGAGCTTGCAGGGAAGCCGGCAGGACAGGTGGCCCCATGGACCCCTGGGCCTCCTTCCCCGACGCCCGCAGGTCCGGCCCACCAGGCTGTGGTGCAGCCCCGACGAGGCTCCCCATCTCGGCAGGACTTCCCCATCCAGCTGAGAGCTCGAACCCCCCCCCAGCACCCCTCAAAATGGGACCTGGGGCAGTGAGTCTGTGGCGACAGATGGGGGGCAGGTGCAGGGGGTGCACACTGGGCAGGTGGCCCCTGTGTCTCTGTCGCTTGAGAACCAGTCCCTCGGTCCCCAGCCCCAGCTGGCTGGAGCTGCCTGTGTCCCCCGCTCCAGCTAGGGGGGTGGGGAGCTGGAGGCTGGGTGAGCCACGGGCACAGGGTAGGGCACACGGGTCTGTGGCCCCCATCCCCACCCCCATTTCTGGCTTAGGTGGCACTCGAGGGGTTCAGGCTGAGCCCGGGCTCCAGGGCGGTGGGGGCAACAGGAGTGGCGGGCAGTGGGCAGAGGGCAGTGGAGGAAAAGTCCACGCTCGGCCCCGTACCACTGGGCCTCGTGGTCCTGACTTGTAAATTGTTTGCAAATGTGCAAGGCTCAGAGCCAAACGCTGTCTCCTCGGGCGCCTTTATGATTATTACTGGGGTGGGGAATGGCCCCAGGGTGTCTCACAGCCACTGTCCTGGCCGGGGTCAGACTCAGCCGGGAAGCCCCAAGGGTGAGGGTCATCCTGAGGGTGGACACGACTTCTCCCTTCCATTTTCCATCTTGTCCCCGAGGTGTCCCCTCCAAGGCGGGGATCCCCAGCCCTGAGATGGCATCTGCCCCTGGGTCCCGAGCTGCCTGATGGTGTCTGGAGACCTGACCCACTTGGAGCTGGTGGGCTTCTGAGACCCTTCCTCCCCAGGGTCCTGGGTTGCTGAGGTCTCTGCAGTGTCTGGGGGGCTCTGCAGTGGTGGTCCTAGCTACTCCTTGGGGAGGGTTGGGGCTGCCGCCCCTATCCCATGCTGGCCGCTCGCCTCCGCCACCTCTCTGTCCAGGTGTGGGGGCAGCAGGGTGGAGGGCCCTGGGGGCTGGCCACGGGTACCCTGGCCCCAGGTGGCCGTGGGGTGGTCGCCCAGGGCCGAGCCTGCCCACCAACCATGCAGTTCAGGGAAGGGTCATCTGCGCCCAGCAGCTCTGGCTCGGCCCCACACCCGATGCCCAAGCAGCAGATGCCACCTCCCTACCTGTACCCGCACTCCTGCGGGGCCGAGCAGGGAGGAGGCATGGTTGCCTGAGCCTGTACCCCCCCGCCCCCTCCCCACCTTTAGCCAAGCAGGGGGTAGAGGTGGGACAAACATTGATAATGAGATTTTTGGCACCTTGGCTGTCTGGGAGCGGACCCCCGCCAGGCTCCTTTCCTGGCCCAGGCTCCCTCGTGGGGCAGGAACGTCTGCCCGCGGCCCACAGCTCTCGCGGGTCTGACTGCGCGGGCGCTGCCTGGACTCGCTGCCCTAGCTGCCACGCCACACTGCCCTCGGCCCCCACCACGCCAGCCGGCTGGTAACTGATGGATAATTCACATTTTTCTCAAGCACACTTCCAATTTGACTGCTGCTTTTGGTCGGCTTCCTTTCAAGAAAAACCCCTCACTGACCCCCACGTGTCACAGCTGTTAATGGGGTCTTTGGCCTCTGCCTGACTCAGCTCCCTGCAGTCTCCCCAGCCTCAGTGGTCTGTCTGCCCCAACCAGCTTCCCTCGGAGCTGGGAGCTCACGCCTGCGCTCCTCAGGCCCCTGGGTCCAGCTCATGGGCATGAGCTGTGTCCATGCACACACACAAACAAGTGCCCACACATCTACACACACAGAAGTGCACAGGCACGTGCATACACAGGCACACATATGCACACATTTACACACCTGCATGCACAAGCATGCACAGATGCATGTGTGCATGCATACCTACACGCACATGCACACACACACATACACACACACCTGCGCACAAACGCACACACACATGCATTCACACAGATGTGTGCACATGCCCACACACATGTGCAAATATGCACACATACAAAATGCCTACACACATGTGTACTTACAGATGCAGGTGCATACATATGCACACATGTGCACACATGTCCACACACCTGCATGCACATGTGCGCGCACACACACACACACTGTGCACACACACTGTGTACACACAGGCCCCCCAGTCGCTGCCCAAGGTTCCGACAGATCCTCCCACAGCGGGTCAAGGAGGAGCTGGCACGTGGGTGACAGTAGCCAGAAGAGGGACTTTTGCTCAGCCGAGAGACTGATCAAGTGCCCAGGGCTAGAGGAGCTGGGGGTTGGCAGGTGCAGATGCTGCAGAGCAGGATGGGATGGCTCCAAGCCGCCCACTGGGGTCTGCGTCCCGAATCCGCCTGGGGCTGGGCCGGTGCACCTGCCTCGCCTGTAGAGGGATGGATGAGCTGACGACTCCCCTGCTTCCTAGCCTGGACCTGGAGCCTGGAGATGGGCCCCACAGTGACATCAGTTGTGCTGGCCAAGGCTGGCCCCGTTTCAGGGCACTGGGGACTTGGGGGAGACAGCACACATGAAAGCTCAGAGCTGTAAGTGAGGGCATGATGCCCATGGGGCACCTGATGCCCAGTGGATGGACAGACAGAGCTGGACCAAGGATGAGGTAGGCCCCAGGGCCTGTGGGTGAGCCCAGCAGGGGTCCCCAACTTATGTGGGCATGGTCCTGGCAAGGGTCCAGCCAACGGCTCCCCTGCCTTGGCCACAGAGGAGCTCAGCCTCTCCCTGCCCCAGGGTGGCCTCTCCTGGGAATGGGGGATGCCTTGGCTTTCTAAAGGTCGGGGAAGCGGCTCTGAGGTCAGGCGAGAGGCTTTGGTTGGCTGGAAGCCGTGGCCCAGGCTGGTATCTGCTGGTACCTTGGAGTAGGCTGAGTGGCACTCCAGCTGCCCACCAAGGCAGCTGGGGACAAGGGAGTAGGTGGGTGTAGATGGCATGGCTGACATCTGGGGACCCTGCAGACAGGCAGGCAGCCTGCACGCAGCCCCCTGATGACCTCCAGCTGTGCTGAATGGGTGCGTGCACGCGCGCGCGGCGTGTGTGTGTGTCCCTGGGAGAGAACAGCCTGCATGGGGTGTGTTGGAGCACAGGGGCACATAAAGTCTCCACGAGGGGTTCCTGGGGAGAACAAGGCTGAGTCGATGCCAATGGACTCCAGAGAGAACTTTCCAGCCCCTCGGAGGTTTGCAGGCACGAGAATAATAGTGGAGCTGTCCCAACATGATTGTGGTATCAATTGCGTTATTCTGAAAGTTTATGGAATGCATAAGTGGAATTAATACCTTTTGCTGGCACCAAAAGCAATTATACGCATTTAAAGTTGAGGGAAGAGTTCTGACGCTGTTTATTGTGAAGATAAAACGTGGATTATTAAGGGGAAACAAGAACACTTAAGGAGAAATTGCAGCAATTACTGGGATTGTGCGAGCTCCGTGGTCCAGGAGGTCCGGGGAGGGGATGGGGCTTCCTGCGGGCTGGCCCAGGTGGGGCCCAGGGCCCAGGGCCCCCCAGCGGGTCACCTGTCACTCGGCATCCTCCCCAGCAGCCTCCGTGAGAGCCCCAGGGGAGGGCTTGGCCTGGGGCCGTGGACTGGCCTTGGGGGCACTGTGCGGGGCGCTGGCCTGAGTCCCTGGGCCATGGCTCCGGTGTGGACACTGATGGGCCCGCTCCCCAGTAGCGGAATGGATTCTCTCCGGCCTGGGGGTGGCCCTGAGGGAGATGACCCCGGGACCCCCACCCTCTGCCATCAGTGCCTTTCAGGAGACATGAGAGAGGATACCCTGGGAGACAGGATTCCATCCTGTGGGCTGGGGGCTGGGGAGGAACATGGCCCTATTTATATTCCAAAAAGAAGGGTCTATTTCCTAGGACTGCTTTGCCCGTCTTAGGATACAGACAGCCAAGACTGCGGAGCCCAGGGATCCCCAGGACAGAGTAGGTGCGGTCTCCCGTGTCATGGAGGGAACCGGGACTCCGAGAGGCGGGGCCTGACCCTTCATGGGTGTGGTGTGGATGACCCTGCCGTCATGCCCAGGGTCTCATTCCCAGTGAACAGCACCCCAAACGTAGACACCAGCTCAAGGCTGATGGATCCCCCAGTGACCCCAGAGTCCTAGCCCCAGAATCCCACTGGCCCTTTAGTCATGGGACACCCACTTGGGATCTGCCCAGACTCCTGCCTATGGGTGGAGAGAAGCCCCTTCGGCACGTCCAGGCATTCATCCATTTGTCCCAGGGGTCTCAGGAAGGGGAGAGGGGCAGAGAATTCCAGGGTGTCGGAGCTGGAAGGCCGTCCCCGTTTCACAGTGGGCAGCGCAAGCTGAGGGCAGGGCTCAGGTCGAGGCTGGGTTTCCAAGCACGGGGTTTAGGATGGGGCTGCAGAGGCTGGGCGGGGAGGGGGGTTTGGCTCATTTTAGGGCAGAAAGTTCCCTTTTAAAAAGTGAACAATGCTTGAGGCTTCTTTGAGGTTCCCTGAGACTCAGATCCGGGTCGTGTGGTCCGCCTGTGTCAGGACGCGGGGAGGACGGGGCTGTACAGCCCCCTCCGGCAGTGCTGGGAAGGTCAGGCCAGGGCTGTGGGGCCAGCCGGCGCTCCCCAAGGGCCGGATCAGATATTTAGACATCAAACCTCCCTAGCCCCAGGCATTTTACTATTTCCAGAGTTCTTTGAAAATGTAGATTCCTGCCAACTATTTCCTGAAAAGCTGACAGCTGACCACCCCCAGCGTGTCCCTGGCTGGCCAGTACTCCCGCCATGTAGAGCCATGGACGCTCCTCCCCTTCTGGCCTGGAACACAGCTTATTTGGCGAGAAGGGACGGAGCTCGTGGGTCTCTTCCTACAGCGTGCCATCAGGTGTGGCCCTGAACTTACCTGTCGGTCTGGGGTACAGGACACAGGTAGAGGTAGCCCAGCAGAGGACACCCGTGCAAGGCCAGGGGCCCGGCCTCCCCTCCTGCCACACCCCTGACCCCTGACGTCCTTCCCAGCAGCTGCTGGAGGACGGAGCCGGCCTCCCTGAGCCCTGCCGACACCCGGCCAGCTTTGTACCCCAAGGACCTGCCCCAGCTGGCGACAAGGCCAGGCTGGCTCAGCAGATCGCCGTTGACACTGGCTTCTGGTGACAGCCATGAATCAGCCTGGGGACAAGGGGCCCGGGGCCACCTCCCTGCTGTGAGCCAGGCCAAGCTGGTGGCCAGTCCCCTGTGTCCGGCAGCTTCCCGTGGCCTGGTGCCCTTGGGCTGCCCTCTGGATCCCGTGCTGAGCCTTCCTCCACAAAGCCTGGGGAGAGGCCGGCCCAGGGTAGCTCGTTCCGGGCTGCCGCCTCCAGCTGGCAGAGGCCGCAACCAAGTTTGTGGCTGGCCCTGCTGGAGAGGTGGACACTGAGGGTGGAGCTCCTGGCCCCTCCTGCCTTTTGTCCGTGTGAGCTCCAGCCGGACGCCAGGCTGCTCTGGAAGAGGTGCCCCCCACCCTCAGCTCCCCACTGCCCCACAGCTGGTGGCTTCCCTGGAGTGGGGACCAGGCTCCCCAGGCATCAGTTGGAGTTCACCCTGTGCCCTGCAGCTGTGCTGGACAAGTCACAGGTGTGTGTGGCGGGAAAGGGCCCCCAGTGTGGGCTGGAGCAGTGTCCTGTGGCTGGCCCATGGGGGGGGTCCCCTCCTCACCTGGGGGTGGGGAGAGGGAGGAGCTCAAAGGGCGTTGGAAACAGGGCTTCATCCTTGGCCCCCTGTGTGCCCTTCAGGGGCCCAGGCTCTGAACCCCTGCATTCCATGCTGGGGGGGGTCTGTGTCCTCGGGGTGGGGTGGGGAGTCCTTGAAGGGGTCTGCAGCCCAAGGCAGGAGAGAACTGTGCCTTTAAACACACTCGCATGCAGAAGATGGCTAAACACAGGCTATGAGAAAAATCATTTAAAAACTAAAAGTCCCCACTGCAGGCCACGTCTTCCAGAATCTGTCGTAACAGATTCACCTAAGCTGGTTAACGGTATTTGCGGTTTGCAAGATGCGACATGTCCCGGGAAAATGACAGACAAGTTATTATCACCTCCCCACTGTCCTCCAGCCCAGGCCTGCCTGCCAGAGCACCCAGCTGCTGCGTGCGAGGAAATTACCAGCCCCCGCCCACCCTCCCGGCCGGGCCCCTCGGCCTGGGGGGGCGGGGCGGGGGAGGGGTCCGGGGGAGCCTGGTGGGGGATGGGGAGGGATGGGCACCCGGCGCTGTTCGGGCAAATCATTTCCTGTCGGTAGGAGAAATACACACTTCCTGGAGCAGACAAGTCCAGACGGCTCGTGTCAACAGCCGAAGATAAATAAGATTTTATCAGCTCGGAATCTGTTGAAACACATCCATCTAGCGGTTCTAGGGAAGGAGGGAACAGGAGGGAGGACGGGAGGGAGAGGGGAAGCATCTCCATAGGACCTTTTCTGTAGAAGGGACAGTGGACCTGGGGGCCTCCCGCCCCTGGTCTCAGCCAAACCCAGAGGCCAAGGGGCCTGGGGTCCAGAAGCTCTGAGGGCAGAGTGCAGTGCTGGGGTGGGGGGCTCAGGCCCCTGTGGGCTGAGGTCAGCTTCCTGAGAAGAGCCCCTTGGATAGTCCTCCCCCATTTGACCAGCCGGGCTGGGGCCTCCCAGGCTGTCCCCAACCCGCCAGCATCACTGCCCCATTCTCCCAGGTCAACCCTGGGGCTGCTCCACTTGGGCCATGGGTGAGTCGAGCCCTGGCTGGGGTGGGGGCTGCTGTGCCCTGCAGGCCGCATGGCTGCCAAGTCTGGCAGCACTGGGCCAAGACACCCTGTGGGGAGAAGGCCCAGCTGCCCAGGCCGTGCCTGTGTGGCCCGCAGTGGTGCCAGGGGAGGGGACGCACCAGGCCCTCCGGGAGGCCCTCCTGCCCCGCTCAGGGGCCGCAAGCCCGCCCTCCAGCCCGCCCTGCCTGCCAGCACCAGGGACAGCTCCCGGGCTGCTGCAGGGCGGTGCTGGGTTGTGGGGCGGGGGGGGGGGCTCTTCCTGGGCGGGAGGTGCTGAGGGCGGGTCCCCCCACCCCCACCCAGGATGCTGCCGAGTGGGGCGCTCCACTCCTTGTTCATGGATCCGCGGGGTTCTCCCCAGCCCCATCCGGGGCCACAGGGTCTGCATTTGCATGCTGCACTCGCCCCAGAACGCCACGCCCCTGGGCCCCTGGTGGGCCCTGGCGGGAGGAGGGTGTGGACGCTGTGCTGCAGGGAGTCGGAGCATGTGGTCGGTCTGCCCATCTGTGCAATGGGTGCGCAGGAGGAGGAGGTGGGCAGGAGCAGCTCCGCAGTAGACATGAGTTTCTCGGGCGCCGAGGGGGCCAGCAGGGCTGGGAACTCAACTCCACTCCATCGGAGCAGGAACACAGCAGTTGGGCGCAGGGCCCTCCCCTCTGCCTCCCTGGTGGACGTCAGGAATGCAGCACAGGCCCCATCACTCCTGGCTCTGGCCTCCGCTGACCTAGAGGAAGCCCGTGGCTTGCCGGGGTTGGGGGGGACACTAGAGCAGTGGATGGAGGGACCTGGGGTAGGGAACCCCGAGAGGGACTGCTGCACCCAGGGGCCCATCCCGCCTCCTTTAGACAGTTGCACTGGCTCACAGGGACCCGTTACCAACTCACCCAGCAATGTCAACGAGGCCACGAGAATAGTCATGTGTCGCTGTGTCCAGCCAGCACATGCTAGGGGCTTCCAGGCAGTGGGCTTCCCACTTTCAGTGGGTGCCTGGTGGCTCCTTGGCCTCGGTGGGTGCCCAGGGGGCTCTGTGGCCCTCAGTGGGTGCCTGGGGGGCTCTGTGGCCCTCGGTGGGTGCCTGGGGGCTCTGTGGCCCTCGGTGGGTGCCAGTGGGGCTCCGTGGCCCTCGGTGGGTGCCAGTGGGGCTCTGTGGCCCTCGGTGGGTGCCAGTGGGGCTCTGTGGTCCTCGATGGGTGTCTAAGTCCCTGAGGCCCTAGGTGTGTGCCTGGGGTCTCTGTGGCCCTTGGTAGGTGCCCATGGGGCTCTGTGGTCCTCGGTGGGTGCCAGTGAGGCTCCGTGGCCCTCGGTGGGTGCCAGTGGGGCTCCGTGGCCCTTGGTGGGTGCCAGTGGGGCTCTGTGGCCCATGGTGGGTGTCTGTAAGTTCCTGTGGCCCTCGATGGGTGTCTAAGTCCCTGTGGCCCTAGGTGGGTGCCTGGTGGCTCCATGCCCCTTGGTGGGTGCCCAGGGGGCTCTGTGGCCCTCAGTGGGTGCCTGGGGGCTCTGTAGCCCTTGGTGGGTGCCCAGTGGCAGTGGCCATCCTGTGCCTGGTGGAGCACAACCTAGGTGAGCCTAGTCTAGGGCCTGTGAACAGCAGGTGCCCAGTAAATGACCGATGGCTATGGGTCCTTGCTTGGCCCTCTGTCCCGAGTGGTGCCAAGGCCCTAGCACCACCCTCTGCCTGAGCTCTCTGCGTCTCCTTGCTGCCCCCTGGATTGCCCCCTGGGTGGGGTTACCTGCCCAGAGTCAGGGACCTGTTCTTAGACCTCACCTGTGGGTGCTATGAAGGTTGTGCACCAAGTTGGTACCTAGTGTTTGCTTTGGGCTGGGTGGCTGCTGCCCTGGACCGGCCACAGCGAGTAGAGAGTCAATGTGCATTTACTGCGCACCGGCTGCACACCTCCATTGGCTGCAGGTTGAATTTCTGGGTAGCATGTGCCCTGCACACAGGAAGCGCTCCATAAATACCCCCCATCCACCTGCCCTGGAGCCTCAGGGAAGCCTGGTCACCTCTTCTCCATCTGCCTGGCCTGTGTCCCTCTCTCCTGCTCAGGTGCTGGCCCAGGGTGGGGGCTGGCACTGCCGAGCCCACCTGGTAGCCTCCTCCTATGTGCCGCCTGGAGGCAGGGTCTCCAGTCCAGGAAACCAAACAATGTCCAGGCACGGTCCACTCAGAGGAGGAGCAAGGAGGCCCCTTCCCCAGCCAAGTCTCCCAGGTTCTGTGTGGGGGTGGGGAGCGCAGCAGTGGACTCCTCATCAACCCTCCCTCCCCTCCAGGCAGCAGGACTGACCCACCGCAGGGCCCTGGTGTGCCCAGCTAGGAGGCTGGGTGGGTGCTGCCCCTCCGTCCAGTCCTACGGCCCCACCCAGCTGCATGCTCTTTCCGCATCCTTCAAGAAGGACACGCTCCCACCATGGCGCTGGCCTGAGGTGGGGAGCATAGGCCTCGGGTGAGGCTGCCCTGGGCTCAGGGGCCTTTGGCTAGGGGCAGGTTCTGGGCCAGGGGGCTTGAGGTCGCCACTGGAGGGGAGTGGCACAGCCCCTCCAGCCCCTGCAGACCCCGCCCAGGTCCTGGGCAGGGAGTGGCCCTTTACATTGCCCGGGGCTGGCCCCAGCCCCCTGCTGCTCCCTCCTGGGCCCCCTTCTCACCTTCCTGCCGTGGGCTTGGGCCTGCCCAGGACACACGTGGCCCCTGCCAGGCCAAGGGGTGGGGAGCTGCCAGCACAGCACTGTGGCGGGTGGGTCCTTCATCGGCTGGTGGAGGGGAGGCAGGGCCCCCCGTCTTGCCAAGGGAAGGCTGTAGGCGGTGGCCCAGGCCTCCTTCCCAGCCTCTGCAGCAGGCAGCCCTCCATCTCCAGCCTCGGTCTCCCCTCTGCCGTGGAGGGTGTATCTCGGGGGTGACACGGGCCACCTCCTCACCAGCGTGGGGACCTTTCCCCACTGTCCCTGGGAGAAGGAGTTGAGGAGCCCCAGATGAGTCCCCACCCAGTCACTGGGGGTCGGTCAGTTTGGAAATGAGGGGACACCCTGTGGGGGTCTTGTTGGGGTCCCTCTTGGAATGCATAGGAGCCAGCCTTGGTCCTCAAACCCTGCTGATCCCAGCTCTGCAGGTCCCTACTGGCTGCCCAGAGGTGTCTGCTGGGAGCCTGAGGGCAGGCCTGGGCGGGGGGGGCGGGGGCTGCATGGTCAGGACTCCCCACGGTGGCCCGGACCCAGCCCCCAGGTGCCTCCAGGAAGCCCATGGGCCAGAGGCTCAGGCTGCAGCTCTGGCTCTGGTCGGCAAGGGGAGTCCGCTGAGCAGGGCCACAGGGGCAGGTGTGCCAGTGCCACCTCAGAGAGTTGCCCTTCCCTTGAGGCCTCACACTGTTCCAGGGGGCTGGCGAACAAAGCTCAGTGCCTGGGGGAACCCGCCCAGCCACACACGTTTCCTCAGAGCAAATAACAGGAAAGCTGTCACTGGGCTCTCTAAAACTGAGACCCAATGCTGCTCTCAGCCCTTCACCCCACGGCCCTGGAGGTGGGGAAAGCCCGGCCTTGACTCAGATGGACCTGACTCTCAGAAGCCATCTAGCACTCAGCACTTGTATCCCAGAACCACAGACCAGCCCCCTCCCAGCACCTAACACCCAGCACCCAGCACCCAGACCCATCTAGCACTCAGTACTTGGCTCCCAGAACCAACAGCAGACCCCTCCCAGCACCTAACACCCAGCACCCAGCACCCAGACCCATCTAGCACTGAGGATTTGGCTCCCAGAACCACAAACCAGCCCCCTCCCAGCATCCTATCCCAGCCCCCCACCCCAAGCCCCCACTACCTAGCACCTCCTATTTTTCTGGCCTTCACTCTCCTCATCCATAAAATGGGGCCAATGGCACCTCCTCTCCAATGAGTGATGTGCGGATATAAAACATCCAGCCTGGCTGTAGCGGGCACTCGGAGCCCTGCTGTCACTGGGCCTGAACTGGCAGCTGGTGGCCCAGAAGAGGCCGTGGAGATGGGCCGTGGTTGCTCAGAAGGGGCAGAAGCTGGAGGGATTCGGCGGGCAGGAGAGGCGCTGGGGTCATCGTCTCAGTGGATGCTTCTTGAAGGGGGCCTCCGAGCTGCACCCTGAGAGCCAGCACCATGTGGGAGGCAGGGGGCGTCGGGAGGGGTGCCCCTGGGTGGGGGCGCTGGGCCAGGCTGCAGAGCTGGACCCCCGCCTCCCGCCCTCCCCCTCCCCCCGCAGTACTCCCCGCTGCTGAAGAAGCTGTACTGCCAGATCGCCAAGACGTGCCCCATCCAGGTCAAGGTGGCCGCCCCCCCGCCGCCGGGCACCGCCGTCCGGGCCATGCCTGTCTACAAGAAGGCGGAGCACGTGACTGAGGTCGTCAAGCGCTGCCCCAACCACGAGCTCGGCAGGGACTTCAACGACGGTGAGCGGCTCCGGCCAGCGGCGGCTCCGGCCAGCGGCGGCGGGGGGCTTCGCGGCGGGGCTCGGCGGTTGCCGGGCGGCCCCGGGCCCCTCTCGGACGTGGCGCGCTCTCCCACAGGACAGTCAGCCCCCGCCAGCCACCTCATCCGCGTGGAGGGCAACAACCTGGCCCAGTACGTGGACGACCCCGTCACCGGCAGGCAGAGCGTCATGGTGCCCTACGAACCTCCCCAGGTGGGAGCCCCGGGCAGCGCGCGGGTGTCCGGGGCTGAGCCGGCATTGCCCTGGCTCCGAGTTGGCCGTCTCCGTCCCTCCAGGGTCCCTGCTCAGCCCCACGCTCTGGACACAGCCCCTTCCCGCCCCTCAGCCACCTGGCGCTCGCCCCTGCAGCACCTGCCGTTGGCGCCACCGCTTTCCTGTGCTGCCCTCGGGGTCGGGGGCCTCTCGGGACATCCAGGTCCCCTCTCCGTGCGGGGGCTGCCACCTCCAAGCCTTCAGCCAGTGCACGAGCCTCCCCTCCCCTGCCCTTGTGGGCTCCCGGGAAGCAAGGAGGAGTGAGGACGTCCTGAACCTCCAGACCAGCACCCACATGTGGAGGGAGGCTGTGGGCTCATGCTAGAGGGATGGGGAGTCTTCCTGGGGGTACCCAGGGAGGTGGCCTGGAGTTGGCCAGGACCGAGTGGGAGGAACCAGGGAAGAGGGGACAGCCACGGTTTTCTCTGACCTGAGGGGGTTGGGAGTTGGGGACCAGGTAGGTGAAGGGCTGGAGGTAGAGAGAAGGTTTGAGAGACGCTGCCGCACGAGGGATGGGACGGGTGTGCCAGCCTCCCAGGGAGGGAGAGTGATGGCCAGCCCCCACCTTCCCTGTACCTGGGCCCCCTGGTTCCCCTCCCAGGGGTCCTCAAGCAGCCCTTTCTCTCAATGGCACCTGAGCCCAGGAGAAGTGAGCACCACCTGCGCCCCTCCCTCCTCATGGCTTCTCCCTCACCCGCCTCACCTGCCTCACCTGCCTGGGGCTGCCTTGGAAGGCAGGGGGTCTCTCGCCCCCTAGTGGCTGCTACATGCAGCACTTTTCCAAAAAAAACCAAGATTTTCCCAACAAAGTCTGGCCATCATTTGCAGACCCTGGTGGCAGGGTGAGCTCAGTCAAGAGTCCTTAGTTCATGTCTCGGCTCCATTCCTCACCATCTCTCAGCCTCACTTCCTCCTGGAAATGGGAGTGTGTGCTGGGGGATTGAATGGATGGATGGACAGATGGATGGATACACGGGTGGATGGATGTGTGGGTGGGTGGATGATGGATGGATGGATGGATGGATGGGTAGCTGAGTGGTTGATTGGGTGTACAGATGGTTGGATAAATGGATGGATGGATGGGTAGCTGGATGGTTGGGGGGTGGATGGGCAAATGGATGGGGTGAGTAGCTGGCTGGCTGGATGGCAGGCAGCCTCAGCCCCATCCTCTCCCCACTTCCTCCACCAAACGAGGAGCAAATGTGGGGGCCAGGGCAGCACCACTCCTATGGGTTGGGGCCTGTGTGCTGACACGCGGCCTCTCCACCTCCCCATGTGCAGGTAGGGACCGAATTCACCACCATACTGTATAACTTCATGTGCAACAGCAGCTGCGTGGGGGGCATGAACAGGCGGCCCATCCTCCTCATCATCACCCTGGAGACCCGAGAGTGAGTCAAAGGCCGGGGGCTTGACGTGGGGATGGGGCAGGCAAGGGGGAAGAGGCCCGGGAGCACCATGTGGCTGGGATCATCAGCAGACCTTGCTGCTGGGAGGGGCCTCCCCCGGCCTGCGGGGCTGCTTGGGCAGGAGTTGGGCCTGGGGAGGGAGGCAGGGGCCTGGAGCCCCCCACGGGCATCTCAGAGCTGCGGCTCCACTGGCCCGAGGGCCCCACTGCCCCTCCCCAGGAGCAGCCCGTGACCCCTCACCCGTGCAGCCTGCCCTGTGGGACCTGCCATGGGGGCTGGGGTGGGGGTGGAAGCTCACAGCTCAGGCCATGCCCACCCCCAGCGGGCAGGTGCTGGGGCGCCGGTCCTTCGAGGGCCGCATCTGCGCCTGCCCCGGCCGCGACCGCAAGGCCGACGAGGACCACTTCCGTGAGCAGCAGGCCCTGAGTGACAGCGCCGCCAAGAGCGGGGCGGCCAGCAAGCGCGGTGAGCCAGGGCGCGGGTGGGCTGCGGGTGGGAGCCCCGGACCTGAGAGCCAGGCCATTCCGTAAAACAGGCCACGGGGGCCTGGGACACGGCCAGGGATGGGCAGCTCCGAGGCCGGCAGCCCCACCGCGCGCCCAGAGGGTGGCCTGGCCTGTCCCCACGCCCGCTGAGCAGGTGCTGCCTTGTGGGCCCACGCCCGGCGGCCCTTGGCCTGGCTTGCCCAGGGCGCGGACTTGGCCCCCTCCATTTGTGCGCGCCCCGAACCTCCCACCCGGCCACTCACCAGCACCCCGCCCTTCCCCCAGCCTTCAAGCAGAGCCCCCCGGCCATCCCCACGCTGGGCTCCAACGTGAAGAGGCGGCGGCCTGGGGACGAGGACATGTACTACATGCCCGTGAGTGGGGGAGCCACTGGCGGTGCAGGGGACCCTCGGCCGAGAGCCGGGACCCGGGCCCTGCAGGGAGAAGGACGGGCTGGCTCGTCCGGAGCCAGAAGGGCCAACGCTCAGGGGCACGGGGTGCAAGGTCCCGAGGCCGAGGAGCCAACGGCAAAGTGGCGGTGGCCCCGTCTGCAGCGGGGCATAGGCCAGACACCAAGTGCTGAGTCTCCTGCTGTGGCCCCCGTGGGCTTCCACAGGTCCGCCTACAGCGATGGGAGCATCCAGGGTCCTGAGTTCTTCAAGAAAGAGCCCCCTCGTTTTGAGACCCCTGTGTTTATAGAGCGACTCCCTCCCACCTCTGTGCTCCGTGCCAGGGAGGGGTGCCTGGGAGCAAGGGCTCAGGGGTAGCGGCTCACGCCCCGGGATGTGGTCTCTGCTCAGACCTGCTCATGGGGTGCAGGGTGCGGGGAGCCCCAAGGGCTGCAGGCCCAGGTCTGCCTGAGGTGCCCGCTGTGGGTCTCGGGCACGGCCCTGGGTGAAGCCAGCCTGTCGGTGCAGGTGCGGGGCCGGGAGAACTTCGAGGTGCTCATGAAGATCAAGGAAGGCCTGGAGCTGATGGAGCTGGTGCCGCAGCAGCTGGTCGACTCCTACCGGCAGCAGCAGCAGCAGCTCCTGCCGCGACCGTGAGTGCAGCCCCCGTGACCGGGACCCCCACACCAGCACCCCCAGTGACCCATGCTGCCGAGGCCAGGGGGTGGCAGGTTCAGGGCCAGTGGGGAAAATGCTGAGAGCACCCAGAACCCCCCCAGAAAGTCTCAGGCGCCTGGCAGGTCCACGAGGGCTGGGGAGCTCAGGGGTTTCTGCGTGGTGCTCCCTCCAGGAAGCCCTCCTGGCATGCGGCCTCCTAAGAACCTTGTTCTCGCTTGCCTCTGGGCTGGCACCCCGAGGGGCCCCGAGTATCTGCTGAGTGGACGGAGCAACACTGACCACCGACCCAAAGCCCATGGCCCTTTCAGTGGCACCGGGCCCCCCCTGCCCCACCCCGGGTTGGGTGCCTGCTGAGAGCAGAGGGGAGGGTCCACCCATGCCTGGGCAGGGAGGGTGGGTGGGGAGGGCAAAGGGGCTGGCTGACATGGGTCGGGACCTTGGCCCACAGGGCCTGGCAGGGGTCAGCGGCGGGGAGGGGAGGGAGGAGAGGCCGCGTCGGCCTTTCCCCAACGCGAGCGGGCGCCCCCCGGCAGGAGCCAGCTGCAGCCCCCGTCCTACGGGCCCGTTCTCTCGCCCATGAGCAAGGTCCACGGTGGTGCCAACAAGCTGCCCTCGGTCAACCAGCTGGTGGGGCAGCCGCCCCCGCATGGCCCGGCGGCCGGGCCCAGCCTGGGGCCCGTGGGTGAGTCCCTGACGGAGGCCGGGCCTGGTTGTCCTCCAGCTGCGGGGATCGCGTGGCCCTGCGGGAGGAGGGACGGGGTGCGTGGTCAGGAAGCCACACATCTCGCCCTGACACCCCCACCCGACAGCCCAGGCACCTTGGGGTCAAGTCTTAGCCTCACAGAGCCTCAGTTTCCCTATCAGCAAATAGTAACCAAAGTTCCAACCCCCTTCGTTGTGAAGGTGAAATAAGGAGCACAAACCCTCTGGCACGTGGCGGTGGGTCCCCCACAAGTCTCCTGCCCCGAGTGCCCCAAGCAGCCTTTCCCTTAGTGCAACCTGAGGCCCCGGAATCACTGGAAGTCAGTGCCCTGCCGCAGAGGCCACCGCGGGGCGCTCAGGCCGCAGGCACTGTCGCTGGGAGCTGCCCTGGCACAACTGCCCTCCTTCCCCCGGGAGTGGGGGCGGGATCCGGTGCTGGGTAGCCCAGCCCTCAGTCACAGCCCCGGTGGCTGCCCGGGGCTCCTGGGGCATGCGGGTTGGGGGCGGAGCCTGCGTCAGGCTCCCGGGTCACACTCATGTCCACCTGCCCTCTGGCCAGGCCCCGGGATGCTCAACAGCCACGGCCACCCGCTGCCAGCCAACAGCGAGATGAACGGTGCCCAGGGTGCCCAACCCCTGGTCTCCGGGTCCCACTGCACCCCGCCACCCCCCTACCACGCCGACCCCAGCCTCGTCAGGTACGTGGGCTGCACGCGTGCCTCCCTGTCCACTAAACTAGGCGGGTTTGGGGCTCTGGCCCGCCGTCCGTCCGCTGATCCCACCCTCCTGCACGGAGGCGCTCGGCTGCTCGGGGGCAGACTGGCCATGGTGGGGCTTGTTGGCAGATGCTTTGCGGGGAAAGGGTCCCTCAGAAAGGAGGAAGACATGGCCAGCAGGGCAGGGTCCCCGAGGGAGCCACAGCTCCGTCAGGACCCCTCGGCTGGCGCATGCCCTGGGAAGCAGAGGCAGCTTTATTTGCCAGGTTCTCTCTGCAGTTTTTTAACAGGATTGGGGTGTCCGAACTGCATCGAGTATTTCACCTCGCAAGGGCTCCAGAACATCTACCACCTGCAGAACCTGACGATAGAGGTTAGTGCCCTCCCCGGGCAGGCAGGTCCCGAGCCCCGACCCACCGAGGCAGCACCTGGAGCCCGTGGGGGGAGCTCCCTCTTCCTTCCGGCCAAGCCCCGTGCTCCTGTTCTCCCAGGTGAACACTAGGGGCCTGGAAGCTCTCCCACAGACATTCTGAGTCTGTCCTCGGGCAGACTTCGGTTCTGAAGTTGACTCCCGATTCCCACCGGTTTTAGGCAGGTTCTGCTGGACCAGCAGCGTGGGCAGGGGTGGGGGGCACCTTCGAGCCCCCAGGAGGTGGGCCCGGGACCGAGCCCCCAGCACCCAGGCTGCCTGTGACTTTACGGGCCTGGCTGCTTTGTGACACAAAGAGCCATAGAACATAAGAGCCCCAGGGCTCTTCCTCAGAACCATTTGACATGGGGGTAAACTGAGGCTCAGAGAAGGCAAGTGGCTGGGCCAAAAGCCAGGGGCCTTGTCCTCCACTTAAGGCCACTGGAGGTGGCTGGACTCAGGGTGAGAGCTGGAGGACGACAGCCACTGTGACCGGATCAAACAGGCCAGGTGTGCCTGGGGCTGAGTGGGACCCCTGGCCCGTGGGCCCTCAGGGTGGGGGTGTGGCCGTGACCTGCCTGTGGCCGGGTTTGCCTTGGGCCGTCACTCTCCACCAGCCACAGAAGGGCAGGCCGTGCAGACCCCCGGAGGTCAGCGTCAGCCCAGAGGCCTGTGGGTTCTGGATCAGGTCCTGGGGGGGGCCTCGGCAGCCCCCCTCCCAGCCCCACCCAGTCCAGGGCCGCGGCCACCGAAGTTGTTGCAGGAGCTGGGCCCAGGGTCTTGGTCTGCCTCTACCCCAGGAGGGCTGCTCCCTGGGTGGGTGATCGCTATCTGCAAGCCCCCACAGCCCCCGCAGCACCCCGGGGGCGACACGCCCCGTGGGGTGCGTGGACTCGGCACGTCTGCGGGATGGGCCATGGAGAGTGGGGTCCCCGGCTGCCCCGCAGCATGGTCTGGCCTTGGGGGCCTGGCCATAGAGCCCCGGCTCTCACCCCAACACCCCGGGCCATCCCGCGTACCCTGCGGCACTTCACAGCCATCCTGCCCTCCCTGGCCAGCGCCCCAGCAACATGGGTGGCAAGACCACCTCAGACAGGGCGGGCCAGGGGCTCGGCCTCCTTCTAGGCCCTTCCAGAGGCTCTGTGTCCGGCCGCCCTCGAGTCGGGTTCCCACACCCTCCCGCTGCGGGTCTCGGCCGATGCTGGGCTCCCAGATGGCTGTGCCTGAGCAGGGCTGGCCCTTGGGGCTGACGTCCCCGGGTCTCTGGAAGGAGCCGGGCAGGTACCCAGCCCTGCGTCCGGCCCGCCAGCCCCTGACAGGGTGGCCCTCGCCCTCGCAGGACCTGGGTGCCCTGAAGATCCCGGACCAGTACCGCTCGGCCATCTGGAGGGGCCTGCAGGACCTCAGGCAGGGCGGCGACTGCGGGGCGCAGCAGCTGGTCCGCTCCAGCAGCAACGCGGCCACCATCTCCATTGGCGGCTCGGGCGAGCTGCAGCGGCAGCGCATCATGGAGGCCGTGCACTTCCGGGTGCGCCACACCGTCACCTTCCCCAACCGCGCCGCCGCCGGCCAGCCCCCACCCGACGACTGGGCCGACTTCGGCTTCGACCTCCCGGACTGCAAGTCCCGCCGGGCACCCATCAAAGAGGAGCTGGCGGAGGGCGAGGTCAACTGAGGGCTGCCCCCGGGGACCCAGGCCCGCTGGGGAGGCAGGACCTCCAGGCCGGGCCCAGGGCAGGAGCCCCCCGGCAAAGGGTCTCGCCCCCCGCGCACACCAGCACCTTCAGGGACGCGGCCATCTCCCGGGGGACATCCTGGGGACAAAAGGGCCTACCTTGCCGATGGACTGCCCAAAGGGGCTCCCCGCACCGGGTCAGAGGAGCTGGCGAGCCTGTGGGCAGCCCCGAAGGCAGCGGGTGTGGACACGGCTGCATGCGCCTGGCGCGGTGTGGACAGGCCAAGCCTGCACGGGCAGGTCACCGCCTGAGCCCGTCTCCTGGCCCCGCCCTGGGGCCGACCCTCCCTCTGCTGGACCTGAGGAGCACGGCCGCCCCGGCTCAGCCCCAGGCCCCCTCCACTGCCCGCGGACGCTTCCTGCTGAGTGGACATGCACGTTTCACTGGGAGAAGAGGGAGAAGCCACTGCGGACGCCCTGCTGGGCCGTGAGGACAACTGGGCTCTGGGGGCTCTGGGCCGGCGAACCCCGCGGGAGGCCCCCTCGGCACCCAAGCCCACAGTGCGTCCCTTTCACGCCTGGGATCCGTCCTGTTTGATAAAATGGAGCTCTTTTCTACACAGTGCTTCAGCTTGCTTTTCTTTGTAAACCTTTCATCCTCGACCTTCTCTTAGAGTTCATTCTGGTGGCTCCCACATATCTGTCAACCAGGGGAGGCTGGGGTCCCTTGTTCCTCGCTGGCTGGGTGGGGAGGGAGCAGAGAGAAGGTGATGGAAGGAGGGACTGTGTTTGGTTGGAGTTGAGGCTCTTCCCGGGGAGAGGGCAGTAGGGTGGCCCTTCTCCCAGCAGCCCCACACCTCCAGGGAGAGAAAAGCAGCCCTGGCTGCTGGCAGCCTTTCTCTTGGGAGCTGAGAAGGGCTCTCTCGGGGCTGTTGTATTTGGCTGCAAAGATCCCGGGTGGGTGGGTGGGCCCAGACCCAGCTGAGGGGCACGCTGCTGGGGAAGCAGAAGCCACCAGCAGGCAACAGGCGGGTAAGGCCCGTGGGGATTCCCTTGGAAGCCGTAACCAGGCTCAGCCCAGCTGCCTCAGCACATTGCCGATAGCTGCTCTGGCCCTTGGCAGGGGCCATGTGTGGCCTTAGCCCCGGAAGTCTGGGGTCTCCCATCTCTGCGCCCAAAAGCCAGAGGCAGCTGGGCCCAGCCCAAAGCCCCAAGCAGACCTGCTCCAGGCCGGCACTGGCCAGTCTGCATAGAAAGATTTGTGTATCTTGCAGAAAAGCAGCCCTGGCTGCTGGCAGCCTTCTCCTGGGAGCTGAGAAAGGCTCTCTTAGGGATATTGTATTTGGCTGCAGAGCAAGATTGATTCAGAAGTCAGGCTCCGTCCTTTGTGACACAGCGAGGTGCTAGAGAGCTGTTATAGGCCATCGTTTAGCTGCCGGGGTCTTCAGGAAGCTAACATCAGGACTGGGGGTGTGTGTGCAATAATTTTATTAAAACAGGTGGTAAGACAGAGCCCACAGGTGCTCAGCCACCTGTCCTAAAGAGTGATAGAGTCCCTGGCCACCTCCCCTACAATCCCTGTCCCAGGTCAGTCTCAAGCCCAGGCCACTTCCTCCCAGAAAGTCACAGGTGAGGAAATCGCCCCCTGCCCATTCAGAGCAGCCACCTGTACAGACAGGGCACCTGTGTCTCCATGAGCCCTCCACCCCGTACACTCCCCCTGGCGATGGTTGGGGGTGTCTTTGGCAGGGGGGCCGCCTCTGGCTGGCCAGGGCCGACAGGGGATCCACCCGCGGGATAAGCTTCAATAGACCCAGAAGACTCAGCTTCCAGGGGGCCGCAGGGGCCCGGGGGAATCTGCACTCCCAGATGCAGAGATCTTCAGTCACGGGCGGCCATGTGACCCCGGGGCTCACCCGGGCCAGGCTCAGCTGCCCCATGTCTCCCACTGCACACTCACAAGGTCCTGTGTGGTGAACCCATCGTTCTTGCCACTTTGTAGATGAGGAAACTGAGGTTCAGAGAGACTACACTGCCCCCGGGGCGTCACACCAGCAGTGGCAGGGCTGGATGGGATTGGGGCACTTGCTGTACAGCCATGCACAGAAGCCCTAGGGCGCTGCCTCCTCTGCCACACAGAGCCCACCCATGGGTTCCCACAAAGCCCCCCCACGGGCTCCTGCGGCTCACAACCCGCCCCCCACAGGCTCCTGAGTTCCACGAAGCCCCCCACAGGCTCCCGGGTTCCACGAAGCCAGGCTGAGGTGTGTCTGTTGCCAAGGTCTCCCGCCTGTGTCCCCAGACAAGCTCTCTTCCTCAGCGGCTCGAGCCGGCCGGTGGGGCCTCTCACAAGGGCACATGCTCCCAGAACGGCAGCACCGCCGACCCAGAGAGGGAGAGGCGCCCAAGGGTGGTCCTGGCCAGACACCTAAGCAAGG
>PVIY010033754.1:0-27743 GCA_004026745.1 Myrmecophaga tridactyla | reverse complement strand
CTTCCAGGCCCATCCCCCAAAACAGGCTGGCCTCAGTGCAAGATGTTCTCCAGCCACTGTCCATCAAACACCCCCTTCCACCCCACTTCCCTACATCCTGTTCTTTCTCGCCTCCTTTGCACTTCTCTAGGAATGAGAACCCCTTTTCACCTAAGTGTTGAGACGCTTGCCGATCTTAAGGTCAGAGTGGCCCCCTTTCCAATAACACTGGACAGAGCCCAGAGAGACAACATTTGGGAGAAAGTCAAGGAACAGCAGAAGGCATAGGCAGAGGAGTAGGGGGAAACCAGGGAGCGTGGGGTCTGGAGATTTCAGGGAGGATGGGCCAGCACCCGGTTCCCAAAGCTTCCGAGCACCCAGTTAGCCTAGGGCTGAAATCTGCCTGGGACAGTGCCTGGCTGTGCTCTCCCCATCCTTGTTGAATAATGTGGGTTCAGCCACCTCTGAACCCCAGCACCTGGCTCTGTCATTATCCCCATCATACAGCTGAGAAAACCAAAGCTTGAGAAGGGAAAGGATTTCTCCATGGGCACAGAGGGGACTGGAGATTCGTGCCCAGCAGCCCAGCCCAGCCCAGCCCAGCTGTAGGTCCCCAGAACCCCACCCCCTGACCCCTGCCTCGCCTCCTCCTTCTCTTCCTATTAGCCTGTTTTTCTTTAATGAGTCAGCCCTTTGATAACGCAGTAGACCTTTTATGAATTAAATAAACCAGAGCTGCAGTGTGTGTGTGTGTGTGTGTGTGTGTGTGTGTGTGGTGTGTTATGCGTGCTCTTTTACAAAAGAGCTCATTGAATAAGCAATGGACTTTTCTGCAACTATTTTTAAAGATGGAGCTGCAGGCCAGGCTGGGAGAAAAATCACAGGGACCATCTCCTGAAGGTCACTTGGCACTCAGGGAAAAATCCAGAGCCTGGAGGGTATCTGCGGGACCCCACATCCAGGGGGTGGGGGGTGGGGGAGCCTGTCTGAGGGCAGAGATCGACCCGGTTAGTTATCTCAGCTTGGTTTAACACACTGGGGGACACTCCCTTTCCCACAACAGATCTCTATTTTGGGTGCTTGGAAGTTTCTGGAACTTTGTGTGAGGTCATGTCTGGGAATTGCTGCCACCGGGATTTTTAAAAATTGCAGTAGCATATATCTAACACAAAATTTCCCATTGTAACCATTTTTAAGTGTACAATGCAGAGTCATTAATTACACTCATAAGGTTGCCATCGCAGCCATCCCCGATCACGATTTTTTCTGCTCTCATTAAGCCACAATCCCTCCTTCCCCTCTCCCCGGCCCCTGGGAGCCGCTCATCTACTTTCTGTCTCTACGGATTTGCTCATTCCGGGTATTTCGCAGAAGCAGAATCATCTGATATTTGCCTTTTGCTTCTGGCTTATTTTACTTAGCATAAGGATTTGAAGGCTCATCCACGGGGTAGGGTGTTCTTATTCAGAACTGGGTGGGAAGCTTCCACTCTCTGGTTTTCGTGTCCAGGAAGCCCTGACACTCTTCAGTAGGTGGGATTGGCGATAATCACAGAAGGAGCCACAGCGGTTCATATTTGCCGATGCCTCACATGCCGCCCGGGGCATAAAGTCTCCTGGAGGAGGTTCCCTTGCCTCCCCCAACCGAGGCGAGGAAACAGAAAGGCAAAGGCGAGGCTCAGAAAAGCAAAGCGACCTGTCCGAGGTCACACAGCCTGCGCGCCCTGGAGCTGTGGGGAGGATGCGGGGCTGGGGTGGGGGTGGGGGTGGGGGAACCTGAGCCTGCGTTTCTGCAGAAAACCGGCCGCTGAGCCCTTCCCTCCCCCCTCCCCCCGCTCCCCTGCTCCAGCCCCTCCCCGAGCCGGGCGCCCCCTGGTGGCCACTTCCAGAACAGGCGCCCCCGGCCCGAGGACCCGCGGCGGTGCCTGCTGCGGGCTGCAGGTGCTTAGGGCGCTCCCGGGCCGGGCTGCCTCCTGCCTCCGGGGGGCCACATGGGGAGCCGCAGCCGGTAGGGGGCCCACCAGCCTGTCTCCCGCACAGGAAGCCAGAACAGCCACCTGCGGTCCCCCGAGCCTACTGTCCTGGGCGCCAGCCAGACTTCAAGCCGGTCCCATGGGCAGGGAGTGGAGGAGAGCAGCACGGGTCCAGGAGTGAGAGGGCAGCCCCAGGGGTCCTGGCTGGGGGCTGGGGGTATGGGGCCTCTGTCTCCCGCTGGAGAGGACGTGGGGCGGGGGAATGAATGAATGAATGAATGAACGAACGGTGAGCTCTGAGAGCTGTGGGGCCTGCTGTAGAGCACAGAGGTGGTGGCCACAGGTTGTGGGCTGCAGCAGGTGAGGCTGGAGACCTGAGAGGCAGCGGCTTGAGGGGTTTGAGCAGGGAAGGGAGCTGAGCCACCCCCTGGGGTCCAGAGTTTGTTTCTGTCTGAGAGATGATCAGGCGCCTTCACAGCACCCTCTCTCCTCCCCGGCCAGGTGAAGGATGATGGTCCAGCACCTGCCCAAACTCTCCTCTTGGGGACCCGGAGCTCTGGGGCTGGTCTCCACAGAGGCCAGAAGTGCTGGCCCAGGCGGGCCAGTTCTGGCTCCCTGGCTAAGCACCTACAGCACCCCCTGGTGCCCGTTCCTGGAAGCACAAGGGCTTTGGGGGCAGCCGGAAGAACATCTAAAGGAAGCAAAGGGGTCCTCCAAAGGTTAAACATGGAACTACCGTGACAAGCAATCCCACTCCGAGGTATATGCCCATGAGAACTGAAAGCAGGATGCAGGCAGAGAGCTGTGCACCAGTGCTCATAGCAGCATTGTCCACAAGAGCAGAAAGGGGGAAACAATCACGTGTCCATTCGTGACTGAATGGACAGACAAAACGTGGTCTCTCCATGCAATGGAATGTTATTCAGCCATAAAAAGGAATGAATTTCCAACACACACTGCAACATGGAACAACAATGAAAACATTACGCTGAATGAAAAAGAGACAGAGAAGGACAAATACTGCATGCTTCCACTTTGTGCCAGTTTGAAACTGTTAGTGTACCCCCCAAAAGCCTCATTCTTTAATCCTGACTCAATATTGTTGGGTGGGACCTTTTGATTAGGTGGTTTCCATGGAGATGTGTCTCCCCCCTTTCAAGGTGGGTTGCTCACTGGAGCCCTTTAAGAGGGAGCCATTTTGGAAAAAGCTTCAGATCCACCAGGAGACCCAGACATTTGGAAATGCAGAAAGAATACGCCCCCAGGGAAGCTGTTTGAATCAGAAATCAAAGAACCAGCAGATACCAGCTGTGTGCCTTCCCAGCTGACTGACCGAGGTGTTCTGGACCCATTGGCCTTCCTTGAGTCAAGGTATCTTTTCCTGGATGCCTTAGTTTGGACATTTTTATAGCCTTGGAACTGTAAACTTGCAACTTAACAAATTTTCTTTCTAAAAGCTGTGCCATCTCTGGTATAGCATTCCGGCAGCTTTAGCAAACCAATACACACTTATATAAAATATCTAGAATAAGCAGATTCATAGAGATGGAAAGTAGATTAGACGTTCCCAGGGGCTGGGGAAAGGTGGAGGTGGGGCTTTGCTGCTTACAATGAGGGCAGAGTTTCTGTTTGGGGTGTTGGGAAAGTTTGGGTCTTGGATGGCGGTGATGGTGGCACACAACGTTGTAAGTCTGATGAATGCCCCTAGATTGGGCGCTTAAAAATGGCTCAAGATGGCAACTCTCAAGTATCTGTGTTACCACGTTCGTTGTTTTCTGTTTTTAATAAAGGCAGGGAAGCCGCTCTGCTCCTTGCAGCGGGCAGGGGGCAGGCCACTGCATCAGGGCCTGTTTGCTGATCAGGTTACTCAACCCAAGTGCATGGGGCCCAGACACCCCATGTCTCCCGGCTGACATGTGTCCATCAGGCTCTCCATCACCGGCCCTCACAGCAAACGAGGTCTCCGCAGCCCTGCTCCTTGACCAGCCTGAGCCATACCACTCTGAGGGCCCTGGGACCCAGAGCACCCCTTCTTCCTGTCTTGGAGAAGCCCCAGGTTGCACCTGTTCCAGGATCGGAGCGAAGGCCCTTGGAGTGGAGAAAATAATCTCCATGGTGTTCCGCTTGAGTGCCTGGATGGAGGGAAAATGAGACTCCCTGCGATGGGGAAGCATCCAGCTCAGAGGCCAGGCCTGGCGGAGGAGATCCTAGAACGATTTTGGACAGGGGAGGCGGGAGATGTCAAGGACAGGGTCGAACATACCCATCTGGGGTCTGGCAGTGCCATCAGAACCAGAGGCACAGTGGAGGTCGCTTAGGTGGAACCTAAAGCCATGGACTAGACACGTGCTTTAAAAGGGGGTCTGCCATTGGCTCAAACAGTTTCTGAAGGTTTGATGCAAAGGTTGAGCCAGAGAAGGGGGGATCTGTCCCAAGCCTTAGGTTGCCAGGGTCACCCCTACATGTTACAGACAGAGGGGCTGAGTGGGGCAAGCTGCACCCCAGAGTCTGGGCTGCCCCTCCTGCCTTCTCGCAAGCCCTGGCACCACAGGTTCCAGCCCCGGGAGCTCCAGAGAGGACATCTGCCCCTCCCAGCACCAGCCACCCATCTAAGGGCCTCGGCCAGTGTGTAGTCCCACTGCAGAGACCCCTGTGTGCCCCATTCCCACACGCACAGGTACACACATGCACTGTGTGAATGCACACGTGCACAAACATACCCACACATGCATGTGGTTTACAGAGAAGAGGAGACATGAGATGGCCAGTTGAGGCAGGAGAAACAGAGCCGAGTGACCACGCTACCCCAGGGGTGGCAACCCAGGCTTCGGGAGGGAGCGGCCGCCATCCAGAGCCACGGAGGCGGCAGCATAGCCCAGGCGACAAGGTAGCCTGGCCCCAACGCCCCCTGCTCTCCCTGGGGTCCCCTTGTCTGCCCTCTCACTCTCCTTCCCCCGCACCCCAGCCCTGTCCCAGGGGAGCCTGTGCTCTGGCTGCTGGTCAGCTGGTAGAGGGAAGCAGACTTCAAGAGGCCAGGGGACCTTGGCCGGGCTTTCCCACCTCTGGGCTGCAGTTGCCCACGCCCCGGCAGGTCACAAAGGGGTTCATTTAGGAACCGCGTGCTTCCAAGACATAGGTGGGGGAGAAGCTGTGGAGGACGGAGGAGCTCCCCTTGCACTTTTTCTACAGTCTTCCATGTTCAGTCTCTAGGAAAAGGGGCCCGAGTCCCTCGTGTGGGGAATGGGGGCGCAGAGGGAAGGTACTCCTCCGAATGAATGAACCAGAAATGCTGCTGTTCGCTCTTTTTTTTTTCTTCTTAATACTCTTATTGAGAAATACCCACAACATACAGTGGAACCATAGTATACAATCAGGGCTCACAATATCATCACATAGTTGTGTATTCTTCACCATGATCATTTTTAGAACATTTGCATCACTCCGGAAAAAGAAATAATAATAATAAAAAAGAACTCATACATCCCATACCTCTTATCCCCCCATTGACCCACAGTATTTCAATCTACCCAATTTTTACCCTTTATTTCCCTCATTATTAATTTATTTGTTATTCTTTTTTTTTTTTTAACTCATCTGTTCATACCCTGGATAAATGGAGTATCAGACCCAAAGTTCTCACAATCACACGGTCACACTATAAAAGCTATATAGTTTTCAAGATTCAAGAATACTGGATCACAGCTCAACAGTTTCAGGTACTTCCCTCCAGCCACTCCACTACCCCATAAACTAAAAAGGAATATCTATGTAATACATAGGAATAATCTCCAGGATAACCTCTCGACTCTGAAATCTCTCAGCCACTGACACTTTATTTTGTCTCATTTCTCTCTTCCCCCTTTTTGTCAAGAAGTCTTCCTCAACCCCATGATGTCAGGTCCTGACTCATCCCGGGAGTCCTGTCCCACGCTGCCAGGGAGATTCACACCCCTGGGAGTCACGTCCCACGTAGGGGGGAGGGCAGTGGGTTCACCTGCTGAGTTGCTGCCGTTTGCTCTTCATATGCACAGGGTGTGTGAAGAGGGTGAAGAAAGGAAGGTTCAGGCAGAAGAATCGCCTGCCCCGGGGTCTCCGGGCCAGGCTAGACCTCGGAGCACCTTCCCCTCCCCCTCCCTGCCCCTGCTGCAACCAGGTTCCTTAAAGGGCTGCAGCTGCTAGCTTGTGCTGACCTTTGGGCTCCTCAGAAAAGCTATTTGGGAAGGAAAAAGGAAGAGGCAGAACAAAGACAGGTCTCTTCCTTCTGAAAGGACGTCCCAAGGGCTGAAGTCCCCGAAATGCCTACTGTCCTGGAAGGGACAGAATGTTCTGGAAGCTGATCACCAGGTAGGCTACTGCGTGAGTGTGAGCATGCAGATGTGAGTGGCGTGTGCCTGTGTGCAGAGGTGTGTGCATGTCTCCAGGTGCTGAGGTTGTCAGGACCTGTGCCTTCCTTGCCCCCTACCCGACCCCCCACCTGTATGGCAGCAGCTGACAGAGATGGGAAGAGAAGGCCAGGTAAATGGCCAGGCAGGTGCTGCCACCTGCTGGACACATGGGGCACTGCAGGTGGGCATGAGGGGACAGGCAGAGCTCCCCCAAAAGGGTCCTTTGCATTGCCTCCCGTAATACCCCCTTCCCCCGTGGGCCTCTTCAGAAACAGCTACAGGGACCCGATAGACTTCTCTGCGCCATGGGCACTTCTGCAGTGGGGTGAAACCCTCTTTCCAGAATCATATTTTTTAAAGCATCATATAAAATAATAGCATTACAAAGGAAACCAATTATATTGAAATACAAGTATCAAAATAATAGTATAGTAACATGCGCTTCTGTAAATAAGAGCTTGCAGCAGGGCCTAAAACCACAGTAATTTCTAAGTCAGGCTGAGCATGCATATTCTGAGAGATAGCAACATCTGGAAGGTATTGTGACAATATTTGCAGTTTCCGTTGGCGGCAAAGTCACAAGTGCTGCCAGCTACACTGGGGGTTGTTTTTTGGCCTGGGGTCATAATGGAAGGAAAGGCCTAATTCGGTTAAAATTTCATAAATACAAAGGTGTGACTTCTGAACTTTCTTTCCGAGTTTAGAATTGTGTCCTTGGGGGGTGGGGTACCCCAGGTTTAGAGCCCCCGGCCAGACCACCTGGGTCCCATGGCCCCTGCCACACTCCCGCCCTCGGGGCCTGTGGTAGTTAGATTCAGGTGTCAACTTGGCCAGGTGGAGGTGCTTAGTTCTATCGCTGTGGACATGAGCCAATGGCATGTGAACCTCATCTGTCGCTGATTTACATCTGCAGTCGGCTAGGAGGCGTGTCTGCTGCAATGAATGACGTTTGAGCTAATTGGCTGGTGCCTAAATGACAGACTCAACGTAGCACAGCCCGAGCAGCTCAGCATACCTCATTTCAGCACTCACAGCTCAGCCCAGGCCTTTGGAGATGCAGAAAGGAAACACCCCGGGGAAAGTTGTTGGAACCCAGAGGCCCGGAGAGAAGGCCAGCAGAGGTCACCCTGTGCCTTCCCACGTAAGAAAGAACCTCAGTGGAAAGTTAGCTGCCTTTCCTCTGAAGAACTAACAAAATAAATCCCCTTTTATTAAAAGCCAATCCGTCTCTGGTGTGTTGCATTCCGGCAGCTAGCAAACTAGAACAGGGCCCCTCTCTGGCACCCTCCCAGTCAGCCCAGGAGCTCGGCGCTCTGAGGCTGGGCCAGCCCAGCAGGAACTGATTTCTGAAATGCTGTCGTATGCCGGGGCAGCCCCAGGTCCTCCAGGCAGGCACGGGTTCCCAGACAGTGGCTCTGTCTTCAGGACAGGCGGGAGGGCCTTTGCATCTGGCCACCTGGCATCAGCAGCCCGGGAGTCTGGCCCTTTCTTTAGAGGTTCTCTTTCCTCTCCAAGATGCTGAGCATCGTGAGGTTGTGACAAAGGTTTTCAGGGGTCTTCCTTCCTTCAATAATATTTAATGAGCACTTACTATGTGCTAGGCATTGTTCTCAGAGCCGGAGATAGAAATAGTGACCATCATAGAAAGGTCCCTTCCTTCTTAGCACTTACAGTCTCTGCAGGAAGACAGACAACATTGACAGGTACAATGGGTAGTATGTCGGGTGGTATGCCGGTGTGGATCTATTATGTACCCCAGAAAAATCATGTTTTAATCCTGATCCAATCTTCTCGGGTGTAGGTTGGGGAGCCATTGGGGTGCCCCTCCGACACCTGTCCATGGTGACGGTTGCAGGTAAAGGGTGCAGAGCCTGCTTGCAGGTTAGGGCCAGAGGTGGAGCTTGAGAGTGGGCAGCCTGGAGGCAGGGCTTGATGCCTGGGGACAGGGTGAGAGCACCGGAGGATGGACAGGGATGGCCGAGGTGTGCCCTCGAGAGCCCTCCTGGGTGTGGTATGTTCTGGAAGGTTCTAACTCTTACTTCCCTTCAGATCACTCTGCTGTCTCAGAAGTCAAAGCTCAGGTTCTGTTTTGTTTTAGAATTTGCCCCGTGAACGCAAAGACTTGAGGTGTGAGTTCTGTCCACGTTTCCTTGAAACCCCACTTTAATCTTCTCAGGCCCAAACCCCCAGAATCCTTCCAACAGGCTGCAGTCCAGGAAAAGGCCTTGGCCGGGCTTCCTCAAGGAAGATGTGGCAGTAAGATGTCCAGCTAATTCTGCTCTGACTCCACTGTGGATTTGGGAACTCATGGCCTTGCATCCACGGGAAATCAGGTCCCTCCCGGACTATGGGCTGGAGGGAAAAGCTGCCCCGGGCCCTCCTGCCACCCAGGCCTGGAGTGTGGGGGGTGGGGTGCAGGAAGAATATACCACCACCAGTCATGCCACGCAGGCGAGTCATGGCCAGGCTGGGCAGTGCTGGGTGCTGCTGCAGCCCTCGCCCCAGGCCTGCAACGAGCCCAGGGGCCGGGGATCAATACCCAGTGAACGCCTCATGAGACCCCCTGCTGGCTGCCGGGAAACCACCTGCAGTGCCCCAAAGGAGCACTCAAATTCACCAGGAAAATCAGGGAGCACTGTGAAAGACCTGCCATGCTCAGGGCAAGAAGGGAGTGTGCTAAGCCCCCAGCTCTCTCCGCCCACCCTAGCAGACTGGCCCCCAGGAGACCCATGTCCCCTGAAATTTTGCCAGTGAAATGCAAAACTGCATTGTAGCCCGTGTGCATGTTCACCTGGCAAAGTGAGTCCTCCCTTGACAGCTCCCAGAGTTTTTCCCCGCATTTTTATCCCAGTGGCTCTCTGCCTGACCTCTCTTTTGTGGTTGACGATGTGTAAAACAAACCATCAAAATGAAACACTTCTGTGAGTAGCACCTGTTTTTGTGCATTCTGGGCAGAGCTGCAGCTCCTTCTGCACCGTGGCTTACCAGTTCTACACCCCTCTGGCTGGGGGTTAGATTTTTCTCATCCCGGGTTTTCTTTGAGGAGACAGGGGCACTGTATGATGCCAGCAGCAAGCACTTCCAAAGTGACACCAGCGCACGAATATCTCCCCACACCCTTTCTCCAAGGGGAGTCCCCGTGGCACCCAGGCTCCCTCCTGCCCTGAGCCCAACATGGCTGCCCACTGGTTTTGGGCACAGAGGTGAGCAGGCAGCAGCTGCCCCACGTGTCAAAGAGGCTGGTGTCAAAGAGGAGGGTGTCCTCAATGGCTCATTAAAAGCAGGGCAAGCTGAGGGGTCCCTCAGAGCAGTGCAGAGGTGGGGTGAGGGGCAGCCCTGGTTCTCCGGGCCCATTCACACCCACGGCAAGCGTTCCCGAGCTTGGCACACACCGACGGGGTGGGCTGGGCAGTGGGAGAGGGAGCAGAGGAAATTAAGAAGAGAATCCCAAGGGATCTATGAATCTTGAAATCATCATGCTGAGCGAAAGTCAGACACAAAAGGACAAATAGTGGGTGATTCCACTTACACAAAACAACTAGCCTAGGCATCTTAGAGAGACAGAAAGTCATTTATAGGTTCCAGGGACTGAGGGGAGATGGGGAGTTATTGCTTAATGGGTGCAGAGTTTCTGTTAAGGGGGGTGGAAAATATTGGAGATAGTGGTGATGTTTGCACAAAGCTGTGGCGTAATGAATACCACTGTATCATACACATAAAATGGTAAATCTTGTTATAAATATTTTACCACACTAAAAATATTATTTTTTAAAAAGAAGAGTCCCAAACCTCTTACTAAAGAAAAAGAACTTAGAGTCAAGTATTTGCAGCTCAGAGTGCGGTCGCTGGACCGATGGCAGCAGCAACGTCTGGGCGCTCGTTGGCAATGCAGAATCCCAGGCCCCACCTGATTAAGAATACGTGGTTGGATGTCAGAGCGTGAGAAGCTCTGCTAGAAACCAGAGGGTCCTGCATATGGCCAGGCACCGGAATCCTGCAGGGCTTGTGAAAACACAGTGGTTGCACCCTCCTTCCCCCTCCCCCAGGTGCTGATTCAGGTATGGGGTGGGGACCCCAGCTCTGCATCTCCAACCCCCCCAGGAAAGTGCTCTAAGACCATGCCAGAGACCCCAAGCAGTGTGCAACGCAGCCTGGGCAGCATTTTGAGAATCACTGGGTGTAAGCCCATGACCCAGACCCGGTGGCGGCCCGAGTTCACTTAGCCACAGAACAGGACACGGATGCCCTGCCGTGTCCCTGAACTAGTCAAAGGCACATGCACGAAAGAGAGATGCTGGCCACACCTCGTATGCTTGGCTATATTCAGAATACACAAGCTTTATTCAGCAATAAATGGCAGTATTTCATGAGAATGAGCTGCACGACACCACGAATGTTGTTTTCCACAAAGTCCGAGAGCAAACGATGATAGCAACGGAGCCCATCCCAAATGGCTCGCCTGAATTGCTCCTTGGACTCCTGGACGTGGTACCTGTGCCTGATCCTTCTTTCTTTCTGACCCATCACTGCTCCCTCCATATGCACATCCCTCCCCAGGTCCATAGGCCAGAGGGGAGAAGGGTGGGATATGTGCCCCCACTCAGTTCTGTAGACTCCTGCTCCTTCCTTTGCAAGGCCACCCCGGAGGCAGTGGGACAAGCATGGACACTGTCCACCTGCCCGGGAACGGAGGTCCACACAGGCTCAAGCTCCCCTTCAGCTGCAAGCCCTTTTCCATAATTCAAGTTTATCTTATAGGTTTCAATAAAAGAAGTTGATATTTACAAAGCAAACTTCACTCATGGAGTTAGACTTACCCCACCTAACCTCCTGGAGTGGGACCGTGTAGCCACTGAGACAACACAACACAGAGCAAGGGGTCGGTCCCAGGAGCTCTTGGGGCCGAGGGGTGAAGGTCAGATATCATTTTCATTCTAATTCAGGGTGCATCCCAGAATCCCACTTAACTGATACAGAGGAAATTGTCTGAGATGTCTGTGTGATGCATGTGTATACATATTTCTGTGTGTGTGTGTGCATGTGTGTGTATGATCTTTAGTTACGTATTCTTTTTAGTTTATGCCTTCCTCCTAGCTCTCTGACATAGGCAAGGCCTCCTGGAGGATGGGGGGGCATGTGAATCCAAGATGGATGGCAGTAATGCCAGTAAGAGAGGAATAAATGAGGGGTGGGCAGGCACATGAGAGAGAGAGCAGGGGCCATGTCGAGTGTCTGAGTTCTGCTTGGGGCCTCTCCAAAGGCAGAGATATAGCGAAGAGATTGAAAGGGGCTTGGATACAGATGTGAGGCTACTGAGAGGGGTTTTTGGCAGTGGTTGGACTGTACAGAAGGACGGCAGCTGGGGCAAACGGCCTTGCACACATGAGCTCATACTGCTCAGGCCCACGCACACCCCCTCCTGAGGCCGCGAGGCAGCGAGGCAGAAGTCGGCAAACACTGAGATGGGACAGAGGGAGGGTGCTCACACAGTGTAAGTTTTGACAGACTTATAGATGGGTGGGAGAAGCCCATGGTTCTCGCGGACAATTTCCAGGTACTCAGATGGAGTCTCCAGCAAGAATGGCCCACAGCACATCTGGCAGCAGCACCTCACTCCAGAGGGTGACTCCGGGTTCTTATCAGACATGGAGAAAAAAATCAAAATCAGCTACCTAAGGTGAACAAAACCCCACAGGTCCATCACCCACCCACCAGGAGCCTCATCAGGTGGCCTTATGAGCTCAGCTGCCTACCGGCAAGTGAGCACAAAAACCCATTTCTGGCACTATATAAAGAATCCCTGCCTTTGGCTTTCTGCTCCCTGGGTCTCCCTCTAGCATCTGCCCTCTCCATCGCTGCTTGTGGGCACTGCTTGTCAGGGCAGGAGCAACCACAAAAGGAGATAAGTCAGAAAAGAAAAACCCAGCCCAGCCATTCTGTCTGGTCTATGGATGTCTCTTGGGCACATCTCCCCCAGCCCCGTGGTCATGATCTGACTTCAAGACCTATTCCAGGCCTCCTGACCTGGTCCTCACACCCTCTCCGCAGTTCAGGGTCCGGTGACCCAGCCTCCACTCTACTGAGCACCCACCTCCACCATGTCCTTCTGCTGAGTGGCGTTCCGCAGGGTCACATACATAATGAAGGCCAGCATCATGGTGATAAGAGTAGCACAAGGGAAAGCAAAGACAGCTGGCTGGAGGCCTGGGAGTGAAAGAAGGCAAAGTCATGGGGCTGCGTAGTTGGTGCTGAATGCTGGTTCTCAGGAGATCACAAGAGAGAAAATAATCAGATCCCACCAGTGATTTTTTTTCCTTATATTCACGCACTCCAGACAGGAAACCCCAACTAGGACAAATCCAGGATTTCACAGAAAGTAAGTTGGAGTGTGTAGGGTCTAAAAATATGTTCACAAATTACTCAGTACCCCTCCCTTTAAGAGGTGGAGCTTCATTCCTTGGCCCTTGAGTGTGGACTGGATTGAGTGACTTGCTTCTAAAGGTGTGAGCTCTGAATCTAGGCCATAAAAGATACTGTAATTTCCTCCTTGCTCTTTCTTGGATGACTTGCCCTGGGGAACCCATGTTGTGAGGACACTTGAGCAGCCCTATGACCTGTGTGGCAGCCCTCTGGAAGCTCTGGGCTGACCCTGCTTCCAGGAAGCAACAGGTGCAGTAGGAAGAGCTCAGTATCTGGAGTTAGACAGTCTTGACATCAAACCCTGGATCTAACCAGCTGGCCTGATGCTAATGCTGAACCTCAGGCTGCCATAAGGATGAGATGGGTGAGGGCATGAGTGTGCCTTACATGGGTGGTCAGGAGCATGGGTTCTCGTTCACTGGTTCCTTTCTCCCCTCCTGGTACAGACACTACCATATGCCTCAGGGATATGTTTCCCAATTGGCAGCACCGATTACCTGTATTGCGTGTCTTCTGTGCAGAACTCAGATGGGTCCTAGGCATTCAGTGCCCAGGAGTTGCTGGGACAGTCAGGGCACAAGGCCCCTGATGATGTTCACAGGACACAGAGTCTGCCTTACCCACAAGGTCAGCCAGCACCCAGAGTGGAGTGGGCTGTTTGACAAGAGCCCAGAAAGGAGATGGGGAGACTGGAGCGGACAGGGGCTAACCTTGAGGCCAGGTGCAGCTGGCAGGGTTTCATCTCATCCATGGGGGCCTGGGAAGAATTTCTGTCCCCAGAAAACAGCACTGGACCAGAAGTCTGAGAGTCTGGGTTTGGGGTCAGGCCGGCACAAGTCTTGTTGCCCCTTTGAGCCTGAGTTTTCCCTTTTGTGCCATGAAGAGTGAGACTGGGTTGGGCAACCAGAACACCATCACTTAGGATTCTGGGATCCTACTTTCTACTCTGTGTAAGAGAGCCCTTTTCTGTGGTCCCCAAGTCCCCCACAGAAATGAAGGGGAAACCTCCAATATTGCCATCAGCTATTCCTGTGCTGACAAGCCAGGGGCCAGACCTGATGATGGTTTGGGCAAGGGTATTCTAAGGGAAGATGTATATAAACATCCATATATATATATAATAGATAGATATCGCACTTTCTGGGCAGTACATACCCATTGGAAGACTCCCAACAGCCCAGTCAGTTACTGACCCATTAACAGAGGTATGAGCTGGGAGGTAAACAAACTCAGTCAAAACGTCTGAGCCCTGGACATCTGCCTTTCCCACACCGCTGCGAAGTAAGGCCTTGGTGCAGGGGAGTCGAGGTGTGTGTGGGGGTGTATGTGCGGTGGTGGTCATGGTTAGGTTAAAGGAATGGGCTGGGCATGGTGGTTTTGATAGCAGTGATGTCCGAGGGCAGAGTCTACTGAGGTTTTCAGTGGGAACGCTGGTAGAGTTAGTAGTGATGGTGAGGTTGGAAGAGTTGTTAGCAGTGTTTGGGGTAATGGCTGCAATGGTGCTGGTAAAACTGGTGAGTGATAGCCTAGTTAGTGGTGGTTATTGTTAGTGGTGTTGGTGTTGGCAGAATTGATTGGTGGTGGTACTGGGTTGGTAGAGTTGGTTGTCGGTGGAAGTGGTAGAGGTGGCCGTTGATGGTACTGGTAGAGTTTGATGGTGGCAGTATTAGCAGATGGTCAATGGTGGTGTTGGTTGTTGCTGGAGGCAGTAGGGCCCTTGAGGGTGTTAGTGTTGGGTGGGGTGGCTGTTGATGGCGTTGGTAGGGTTGGTTGGCTGGAACAATTGGTGATGGTGGCAACGTTGACTTGTGTTTGCTGCCTGGGAAGCAAGGGAGCAGAAGGCAAGGTGTCACTTACTGGAGGGCCACACTTGGATCCGGTGATACTGATGGGTCTTGCTGATGACGTTCTCAGCTCGGATGCTGAAGCAGTAATCCCCAGGATCCCTGAAGGTATGGGTCAAGTTGTAAGCCGTGGTGGCCACTGACACCGGGTGGCATTCCCCTTCCTCCAGTGGGAGGCACTCTGGCTTGAGACGCCAGCACACGGTCAGTGGGGGGCTGTGGGGACATGGGCACAGTTTTTAGAAACGGTTTGGTAAAGAGCAAGAGCACAGGCCAAGGCCAAGAAAGGCCAGGAGGGCACGACCTTCAGGACAAAACATTGAGCTGTCATGGCTTCAGCTTCACACATTCCAGACAGGGGAACACAATGGTGCAGAAGAGATGTCCCTGGGCTCCTAGGGGATCCCAGGCATACAGAGACAGACACAGACCATAAATGGAGGCAGAATGAGGGCTCCAAAGATGCACGGGTTGTGCTGTGGAAGCACAGGGGACAGATGAACTTATTCTTAACGACGTAGTCAGAGAAACCTTCCTGGAGGTGGTGGCATTGAGCAGGATCTTAAAGGATAAGTAGGCTCTAGATAAGTCAGAAAGGGGCAAGGGCCCGGGCCCATGCACCACCTCTAAAAAACAGTAAGAAAAAAAAAGGAAAGTAAAAAAACTGTTGTGAACAAAATTCCTATGATATATCTATCATATACCTGCCTCTTTATGTATGTATAGATATAGAAATATATATATATATATATATGTAGGGAGACATGAAAGCAAAAAATAAAATAAAGTGGCGAGGGCATTCTGGGTTGCTGGGAGGCTCAGAAGCTGGAAGACACAGGTGCAAACAGAGTCCTTGAAAGCAGCGACTCTGTCTTGTGCACTCTGCTCCTCCAGCAGCTACGTCGGGTCCAAAGCAGACTTGCATTAAACGTCTGCCTGCTGGCTGGCTGGCACAGGCTCTCCGGCCCAGGCTGAAGGAGAGCAGGCTTTCTGGGAGGAAAAGGCCCTTCAAAGGGGCTTTGAGGGAGAAGAATCTGAGCCCATGAGGGCGACAGGAAAGGAAGTCCAGGCTGGACTCACTGCATGTACAAAGGCCAGGCTGGACTGGACTGCCAGCACAGGTCGTGGACTGAGGGCTGCTCACAGGACGGGATCCTCACCTGCCTTTGCCATGAGCACCCATACTACAGGAAGCCCCAGAAGGTCAGGCCTCCCGACCCCAGGCCCTGAAAAGGAAGCCATATCACGACTCTGCCCTTCCAGCAGCCGCCAGACATGGGGGGTCATGGGGGACGCAGCAGGCCCCAGAGGGTACATGACTTGGAGAGCGGGGGCAGGGCCCCAGGGGCACCGACAGTGCATTTTGGGGGCCTGTGCCGGTTTGAATCTGTTGTGTACCCCCCCAGAAAAGCCATGTTCTTTAATCCTCTTTCAATATTACTGGGTGGGATCTTTTTGATTAAATTGTTTCCATGGACATGGGACCCATCCAATAGCGGGTGGGACCTTTTGATTAAGTGGTTTCCATGGAGATGTGTCTCTACCCATCCTAGGTGGGGTCACTTACTGGAGCCCTTTAAAACTATTTTGAGAAAAGCTCGGAACTGACAGAGACAAGACAGCTTTAGAAATGCAAAAGGAAAACTCCCCCCAGGAAGCCTTTTGAAATGAGACACAGTAGAGACAGCTAGCAGATGTTTGTCAGGTGCCTTCCCAGCTGGATGAAAAATCCTGAAAGTCAATGGCCCTTTTTTGAATCAAAGTATCTTTCCCTGGATGCCTTACTTTGGACATTCTGATGGCCTTAGAACTGTAAACATGTAACTTAATAAATTCCGGTTTTAAAAGCCAACACATTTATGGTATCTTGCATTCTGGCAGCATTGACAAACCAATACTGGCCCCCACTCACCTCCCCAGGAAGTTCAAAGTCACTGTCATCTTTTGAAAGCTCTGAATTAGGGTGGGTCCCAAAACCTGGATGCCTCGAAGGGTTTCTGAAAGGCAGAAAGCACCCCGTTAGACTCGGCTGCTGAGGACAGCTGTCTCTGGGCTCGCAGGAGCTGGGGGACACCCCCCTGTCCACTCCCTCATCCGGAGAGCACCAGCAGCTCAAGCAAGGGAGGGACACAGGACTGCATAGGACATGTCTTGGTCCCACCCCCTACCCCCCACCCCTGTCAGGCACCAGAGCCTGCTCAGAGTGAGAAAGCTGGGCAAAGCAGCAGGACCCCCAACACCGGGTCCTGGGCTGGCCCGAGTTTTGCCAGACTCTCCTACACTCTCTGCTCCCTGCGCCACTGCTCCTTAGAGGTGCCCCAGCAGAACCTTAAATCTGCTGCAGCTTCCCACGTGCCCCCCTCTTCATGCAACAGATGGAGCAATAGAGGGTCCCCACTCCCCCCTTGGCACAGCTGTTCCAGCCCTGAGGGGCAGTGTGGCCAGGGAACCAGGGGCCACCTCGCAGCAGAGCAGCTGGCCACGGGCTGGGCTCCAGGAGCAGATGGACCTGGGTTCCCACCCCGGCTCTGCTCCTCAGTGGCCTTCAGGGGCCTCTTTAAAGTGGGGATGTGAGATGTGGTCCCCGAGGGGCCCTGGAGTGCATGAGCACCCACGCTCTGCGCAGACTCGGAGCCGCACCACAACCAAACCGTGGCGGTGTCCGGGGAACCCCACGGGGCCAAAGCCCGCAGCCCCTTGCCCATCCCAGACCTACCCTGCAGCTTCAGCGAGGCCGAGAAGTCACCCATCTTCTGCATGATGCCCTTGGTGGTTGCCTCCGCCTGCTCCCACTCAGCCACCACTTTGAGTTTGACGGTGAAGGTTCCAATAATGGAATAGTTATAGTACACCATGGCGTCCTCGGTCACCATCTGGGTCCTGCAAGGTGGCAGGAAGGAAAGAGGGTGGATTCCCTGTCCTGGTACTCAGAAGTGACTCATGGATGACTCAGAGTCACAGGTGGCAGTGCAGTGGCTTGCTGGGACACCAAAGCCTCTTGAGCTGACCTGTGCTGTCCCTCCACTGTCAACACGGCAGCTTCTCCACTAGTCAGCCCTCCAGGAGAGCGGGCCCAGCCCTGCCATTTCACAGATGGGGAAACTGAGGCCAGGAAAATCAGGAGAGATTGCAGGGCTGAGTCCCAGGCCCCCTCCTCTCCTCTCAGCATGCGCTCTGGCATGGATGTCATGTCCTCCAAGAAGCAGCCTGGGCTGCACCGGCACAGCTGGCAAGGTTCTCAGCACTACAGCCTGTCAACCACCCTGCGAGTGTGCTATGCCCACCACCTAACATCTCTACCTGCAAAGCCAACACCTGTAAGCCCTGGGCAGCACCAGCCTCACCATCTCCCCTGGCGACCTGGCCAGAACCTGCGCTTAGGTTAAGTGGCTGTTGTATGTCTTTATGCTTATAAGTCAAAGGTGGGAGAATGCTCAGCAGCAGGTACCTTTCACCTGTTCACCTCTCGGGAAAATGCCCTTCCCGTCTCCCACCCCCAACCAAAACTCCAGGAGTGGTGGTGTGTTAGAAACAGATCGCCAGCTCCTGATCTGAGCCACGGTGACTCAGGACAATCTGGGGAAGGTTCTAGAAGTTTGGACCTGGGAGTTAAGACACACCTGGATTTGAATCTCAGCTCCAGACTTCCTATCTATATAACTTTAAGCCTTATTTTTCTCATCTGCATACAGGGAGAATCATATTTGCATCGCAGGTTATGCCATAACACATAGTGTACTACCATTACCTAAATCACTTCAAAAGGAAGTCTAATAATAATAAAAAAGCTTTGTGCTTATTTATCAATGCTCTATATATGACATTTTTTAAACCTTTACCTACAGGGTGAAGAATGACAGTGTCTGTATTTTAGAACTTCACCTACTGTATAGCTTAATGTACCACCCAGATACACCCCAGTTATATTGGGCATATAATTAAAAAGTATAGGCAGAGTGCATGGGTGGTTCAGTGGTAGAATGCTCACCTGCCATGTGGGAGACCCGGGTTCAATTCCCTGCCCACGCACACACACAAACACACACACACACCAAAGTATAGGCAAAGTCCCTTGAAGGGCTGGAGAAAAAATATGAAACTATTTTTTAACTATTTTAAACTTTCCCACCTGGGAAACTCCTGATACTGTCTTAAACATCAGGGACTCCCTGGTTAATAGGCTAAGCCTTTGATCTTGAGGCTTGCTCTTGTGAAGCTTATGTATGTAGCAGAGAAGCTTAGCCTACCTATAGGTATGCCTAAGAGTTACTTCCAGGAAACTCTGCAAGGAAAATCATTACCCTCCCCTCCATGTGAAACATTGACATCTGGGGGTGTAAGTCTCCTGGCAACATGGGACATGACTCTCCGGGATGAGCCTGGCCCTGGCATCATGGGACTGACAATGCCTTCCTGATCAAAAGGAGGAAAAGAAATGTAACAAAATAAGGCATCAAAAGCTCAGGGAGTTCAAATGGAGTCGAGAGACTATTCTGGAGGCTAACTCTTATGTAAGCTTCAGCTAGACCTTGCTATTTGCTATGCTTTGCCAAACCCCATCCAACATCACTCCTGTTAACCCCAAAGAACATCCCGGGCTCTATCTGAGATCCGACAAAGTTGCACACAGTAAGTTTACTTTTCAGAAACCTAAAGCTTTAGATGGTTCCTAGGCCGGATAAGTCCTGAAATCCAGAGGTGCCAGGCTCTCCAAGAACATCAACTAGTTCCAGCCCCCATCCCATACTGTCGACACCCTTTTTCAACATGAAAGAAGTTAGAATGGGCATAACCCAAATATCCCTAAAGATTGGGAGAATGATCAAAGGAGGAGAAGCTGTAACAGAGAACTTAGGATTTAACAAATGTGTATGACTATGAATCATTATATTGATATTTCTTTTTAGTCTCCAGTGTTTTTGGAGCAGCTAGAAGGAAAAACCTGGTTATCGTGGAACAGTAACCCCATGAAGCTTTGAAATTTGCTCTATAACTACTTATTAAAATGTACTTTGAAATTTATTGCTTTTTTTGTATATATATTTCACAGTAAAAAAGCATAAGAAAAACCCTTTCCCTATTATATATCATCTAAATATTTTCTTCCAGATTAACCTGTCGTTTGATTTACTTCTTTCACACTTAAATTTTAAATTGGATGATGCCAAATCTAGCATTTTTTTCCTTTATAGATTCTGCCTTTATTTATTCTTAGAAATGCTTTCCTTAGCATCACATTACTCAATTGGAGGTGACTAACCAGCTATATTTCAATCTACTTCTGGTTCAGTATGTTTAAATTTTCAATTGGTCTGGAGATGATTTTGTTAGGGATCAGATTATTTTCCTCACAAATAGTTAACCAAGTACCTTGGCACCATTTATTAAGTAATCCATCTTTATTGACAGGCTGTGTACAAACTTAGGTTTGTTTCTGCATTTTCTATTCTGTTCCATTGAGCTGCCTGTTTTTGCTCCAAATTGTATTTATGTATGTAGGCATTGCCAGTTCCTCTCCCCATCCCCACACATCATCGTTCTGCTTTTCTGACATTGCTTTCTGCTTACGATACTGGGAAATTCTCTCTTCACTTTTAAAAGTCTTTTTAAGATTCTCAGTACAATTTATAGCTATGTTCTCATAGATCCTACAGTTTTTATAAGTTTTATAACAATGATACGTGACTTTTAAAAAATTCCCTAGTTTCCTGGCTGCTAAAACAAATGCCATTCAATGGGTTGGCTTAAACAAAGGGGAACTTATTGGCTCCCAGTCTTGAGGCTAGGATAAGTTCAAAATCGAGGCATTGGCCAGGCAGTGCTTTCTCTCCGAGGACGGTGATGTTCTGAGGCTGGCTGCTGGTGATCCTTGGTCCTTGGCTTTTTGGTCACATGGAAATGCATATGGTGGCATTTTCTTTCTCTCTTGGGTTCCCTGGGCATCTAGCTTCTGGCTGCTCTCCATGGCTTCTCCTTCTGTGTCCAATTCCCTTTGCTTATAAGGACCTCAGCCCATGAGATAAGGCCCACCCTCAGTCATTGTGAGCACACCTTAAGCAATAACAACTTCAAAGGTCCTATTTAGAAATGGGTTCACACCACAAGAATGGAGGCTGGCACCTGAACATACCTTTTGTGGAGGACACGATTCAGTCCCCAACAATTACCATGACATGGAAAAGCTATGAATCTTTGTTTTGTAACCAACCATATTACTAAGATCTCTTTTTAGTTTTAAGATATTTTATTTGCATCGCTTGTGTTTTTTAGGTAAACAGCACTGGACTTCAGTATCTGGTGACTTTTGTCTCCTCCTTTTCAATATTTATGTTCCATTTCTTTTTCTTATTTTATTGCAATGGCTAGTCACAAAAAATGTGCAATTGTAATAGAAATAGTGGATAAGGTCCACAACTTGAAAGTAAATGACCACAATATATATGGAGATTGTTCTCTGCTTGGAAACAGATGTTCCTTATTGTGTTCTAAAATTCTACACACACACACATATATGTAATGTAGTTAGGTGAACTTTAGAATTTTCATCATGGTCCAATAATTATTGCTATTGGAATTTTTATTGAATTTGCATTAAATTTACAGAATAACTTTGGGAAAATGGATACCACAATAATAAGACTTGCCTCCTGGTCACCATGGGTATATTCATTTACTAAAAACTTAGCTACCCCTCGGGAGCTGTGTACTTCTCTTCACACAGTGTCTTGCCTACTTTCAGGTTAAGTGTTCCTATGTTTAATTTATATACTATTTTTGCTCTTGTTAACAGGGTTCCCCCCTTTACTTTCTAATTGATTACTACTGGTACACAGGAAAACTATTGATATGCTAATGGGCATGGCACCTTGGAGTTTGGTACCCCAGAAAAATAAGTCCTTATATCTTAATCCATTCCTGTGGGTGTGAACCCATTTGTAATTAGGACCTTTGAAGATGTTAGCTAAGGTATGTCCAAACTGAATGAGGATGGACCTTCATCCAGTAAGACTGAAGTCCTTATAAGCAAAGGGAATTGGACAGAGAGATAGCAGTGGCAAGTCCATGGGACCCAGGAGAAAAAGGAGAAGATGACATCATGTGCACTGCCATGTGACAAGAAGCGAAGGAACCCAGAGATGGCCAGCTGGCCAGAAGACACTGTCCCTGGGGTCAAGCCCACCTTCTAGCCTCTTCAACTGTGAACCAATAAAATGGGTCAAACTTACTAAATTCTTATTTTATTTTCCTGTCGGTGCTCTAGAACCATGCTGTCCAATACGTAGCCACTAACCACAGGTGGGTGTTTAATTTTAAATTATTTAAATAATTTTAAATTGTTTAAAATTAAATAAAATTACACATTTAATTTCTCAATTACAATAGCTACAATTCAAGGGCTCAACAGCCACACGAGGACATTTCCAGAAGTTCTATTAAACAGCATCATTGTATAGCCCAGGTGGATCATCCTTTCTGGAAATGATAATTGTCTGTTTTCCAACACTAACACCTCATTTTTTTCTTGATTTATTGAATGAGTTAGAACTTTTAGAACAATGCTGAATGACAGGAACGAGAAGAGGTAACCTGGTCTTTTCCTGACTCTGGGGCAGGGTTTGCCACAGTATTTCAATGGGATAATTTCCCCCAAAGTGTATGACCACAGACCCCTTTTCTCACAAAAGGCTAAGGAAGCAAAATCCTAAGTTTCATCAATAGGTGTAATGTAAATCGTTGGTTGAACCAACCAACACTTCTTTTCCTAGTTTACTGGGATAACATTAAATGTCCATTTCTGCTCATTCTAACACCTTTCTGGCACCCAAGGAGAGGACTGCCTGAGCTTTCTCTCCTTTAACTTATTAAAGTGATGAATTACAATAACAGAGTTCCTAATAAGGAAGGATTCTGGTATTCCAAAATCATCCTGGCTTCTGCCTGCTCAAAGTGGGTTATGCAAAGGCTGTGAAGCAAATCCAGTGCATCTTCCAGAGATGTCAACATTATTTTTTTTTATTAAAAGAAACAGATGTTGGGGCGTTAATGCTTAATGGGTCCAGAGTTTCTGTTTAGGATGATGGAAAAATTTTGGTCATGGATGGTGGTAATGGCAGCACAACATTCTGAGTGTAATTAGCACAAATGAAATTGTACACTTGAAAGTGGCTAAAATGGAAATGCTATGTTTTATGTGTTAACACAGTAACAGATTTTAAAAAAAGAAACAGATACTTCATGGAATAGCAAGCAAAATGTGCATCTGTTTACTACTATATAAAGCATACAACTTAAGAGCCCTGGGGACTATTCTCTCTTCCTCTGAATATAAGTATTTTGGTGACAATTTTAAACATGTACAACTCTCAGTGGCTATAATGTATTATTATTTTAATAATAATAAATTGGCTATTTCATCCAAAATCGTGCATCTGAGGCTTAAGTGAAAATGGTATGCAGTTTTCTTTTTTGAGCTGGCCGTGCTAATTTTGTACAATGAAATGAGAAGTTTTCTATTTTGGTCTGTGCTCTGGGGGACTTTATACAATAACATGAGAATTTACTGGAACTTTGAAAGTATGAAATAACTTACCAGTGAAACCATCTGGTTATGGGCCCTTCTTAGAGTTTGTTCTTTGGTAACTTGCAAATTAACTTTAGTAATTTACATTTTCCTGGAGAATCATCCAATTCATTGACATTGTCAAATATATCAGCATGGAGTTTTGAACTGTACAAAGTATTATCTCACCATTTCAAAAATCCTATTTCTGTACCTGTAGTTATGCCACTTTCTCATTCTCGACAGAACTTTTAAACATTTCTAAAAGCTTAATCAAGGTATATACTGATAGAATTTTTTAATGTGTGTATGCAAATATGTATTTTCTCAACTTAGAAACTTAGGTTTGAGGTTTTTCCACTTAATTTCCCCTGCAAAAAAAAAATTTTAATTTCTCAATACTATTTTTCTACTTTCTAATTTGTTTCTGTATATATTAATCCTTTCCTCATTCTTTTTGTGATGGGCATATTTTTTTCTTTTAACTTCTTAAGTTGTATTTCATTTATTTTATTGGCATTCTTCCTTGTTTACTAATTAAAACACTTAGAACTATTATTTTAACTCTGGTTCTGTTTAAAATTGTTCTACAAATTGGAAGTACAATGTTCTCATCATCCTTATTTTCTAAATACTATGTAATCACAGTTTAAAATTATCTTTTGACCCAAAGCTATTTTAGGATCATGTTTTAAAATATTGACTTGGTTAGGTTTTTGACAAAACTTTTCATGACTTTCTGGTCTGTAATGTGATTAGATGGTACGTTCTATATTAGAGGATTTTGTGACATTTTAAGCTCTAGAATGATTTTTTTTTTTTGTAAATACCTCATGTTTTTAGGTCCAAATTCTATCATTTATTTAACCCACTTTAAAATATCAAAGACTAGATGTAGAAAGTGAAAATATTCTGTGAGAATTTTCCTAACAGGACTTACTTTATATATTTTCATGCTCTAATATTCCATTTAGAAAGGTTTGGGTCAGTACTATCATCCCTGTAAATTTACCTTTTACATCTAAAGGGACCCTGTTTTGTTGTCCGTTGTTTTTTTTAAATGCTTTTCATCTCAAATTCTACTTTTCTGGTTAAATATTGTTTGCATTATTTACATTTTCTTTACATTTTACACTAATAAGCAAACATATGCATGAATGTATAATTAGTTTGCCTTTTTCCATGGGTGTTTTTAAAGCAAGATGCAATCCCAGTTTAAAGTACCCAGTGACTGCTTCTGCTACCAGCTTTACTATTTTGTCTAGGTTTAGAAAATCTATTATGTAAAAACACGCTGGGTTTTCCCCGCATTCTATATGAAGAGACAAACAGACATGAGAGGACAGTCCAGGAGAGAAAAAAATAAAATTTAATTTTCAGTTCACGCCACGAGGACATGTCTCCCATTATAAAGGTAACTATTTTAACTATTGAGGTGTTTTAACAAGGGAAATAAGAAATAGGGCTAAATTGGAAGCAGAGGATGCTAAAGTAGTGACACGGGAGAATTTCCCCTAGCCAGGGTTGGAACAGGAGCCCAAGTCCAGCCCATCACGTGGCATTATAAATAAAGTTTTATTAAAACAGAGCCATGCTCATTTCTTGATAAATGTCTAAGATGACTTCCACGCTACAATGGCAGAGTCAGGGAGCTGTGACAGAGACCCTGTAGCCCCTCAGGGCTCCAGATATTTATTATCTGGGACTTCACAGAAAATGTTTGCTGATCTTGGAACAGGTCACCAAGGGATTTCCTGGTGTCCATTTGTGGCTGGTCACAGGCTTTGGAGCTGGCAGGCCCAATGTTGAATAACCCTTTGAGTTAGATATGAGTATTCCCATTTTCCAGAAGAGGGTAACAACGCCTAAGGGTCCCACCTGCACTTCCTTACCTGTCTCCATTTCCTTACCTGTCGCCTAGGTGTAACAGTAACCATCAGTCGGGGTGATTGTGTGCCTCCCATGAGATCCGTGCGTGCAAAACCCAGGTTGGTCAGTGCTCTCTGCTGCTAGGGGGTGGGGGATGTCTGGAAAGAGCTGAGACAAGCATCTCTCCTTGAAGAAGGGGCGCTGGCCCAGCCAGCCCCTCTGGATCCCTTCCAGCTCTGGTCCATACTTTTCCTCCTTCCAAATCTTGGCATTCCTTCGCAACGGGCATTTCTCAGACTCGCAGAGCACCCTAGAAACTTGACTCATGCAGACCTATTTCTCGAGCTCATCTGTAACCCTTCGATGCACCCCTGCCCCCCACCAAGGGGACTTATGGGCTCAGCATGGGGGAGTGTTAGCTGGTGGCCTGGGGGACCCGAGTGGAGTGAGGGGTCTCTGCTGGCCTCACTGTGGACAGTACTGCCTCACACAATCTGGGGGGCGGGGGGCACTGCCTGCAGGCTGACACCACCACCCCCACACACTTCTCAACCTGCCTCCTGCAGCCTGGACTGTTGGGAGGAGAACCCTGAGTTCTACCCACACCTGCAACGGGCTGAAAATGGAGAAGAAAAGCTCACCTACCTTGACGTTCCTTAAAGGGCTGGTTTGGGCTCCAGTGATCTCCTCTACCAGGCTGCAAGGCAACTCAAAGGCAGGGCCCGGGAGTCATTCACCTCGATGCCCAAACACCCCAGCCCTGACACCAAGTAGGTGTTCAAGGAATGTTTGGAGCGAGGGACAGTGAGCAGTGGTGACGGGCAGCTATATAGCGTACTGTGCACAATGCAAGGAACGGCCAGGCCAGGGCACAGCCGAGGGGCCCCCAGGCCGCCGGCCACAGCTTTGGAGCACCAAGGGGATATGGACATACCCGTCTCCGAAGTCCCAGCTGTAGAGGAACGAGGCGGACTTGAAGAAGTTGCTTGGGTCGTGCAGGAGGAAGGAGATTTTCAGGGTGGTCTTGGTGAGATAGGAGCTGGGCCAGGGCAGCGAGCTGTTCTGGGTGACGACGAGGTTACCCACAAGGAACTCTGGCAGACAGAAGGGAGGTGAGGCCTCCGAAACACGGGGAGGGCCTTCTGAGCAGAGCAGCCCCCTCCCCAACCTCAGCCTTCCAGACTGTCGGGGAGGGGTCCCCCCGGGTTACCAAACATGGGTCCTCATTCCTGCTGCCTGGACAGGGGTAGAGCATCACCACATGTGCTCCACACAGAGCTGCACTCCTGCCCCCCCCTCACCAAGACCCGGAACATCTGGGGACAAAAGATGCCCAGGACCCAAAAAGCGGAAAATAAGGCATGATCAACAAAGCTTATTTGGGAAATACTAAAAAGCAGAATAAAAAAAGGAAAATAAATCGCCTATCACTCAAACACAACCATCGTTGACGTCATGAAGCAGTGCAAAGTATTTTTGTGCATGTATTTAGACATGAAACATCAAATTGGTTTCACAATTTGCTGCTCTTTCTTTTTTGTTGTTTTTGTTTTGTTTTGTATTATTTTACAAGCATGACTTTACCGACTCTTTGTAAGGGTCATTATCAATCATCATAGAAATTATTACAACACACTTAACCAGTCCCCTTATGGTTGGATATTGAGCTTATTTACATTTTCCTTTGCTATTATAAACACCACTGCAAGGAACATCTTTGTGCATAAAGCATTACCCAAGTGGATGTTTATTTCCTGAAGATAAATTATTTATTCGAGGGCAGGGACCTCTTGGAACGAGAATGAATGAACAAACGATTGGGCCAAAGACTAAAAAAGTTTACATCCACTGATACCTATGACCAAGGGCTCCCCAGCAGGATGTGTTCATTTATACCCTCGGTAGCAAAAGGTGCCCTAAGGGTCCCTTTCAGCCAGCAGGGTATGACTGTAATTTTGCGATCTTTTGTTAACTCTGACAACAGAGAAGGAATCACGGGTCAGTAGCTAGTGAAGCTGGAGGCTTGTGGTAGTTAGATTCAGTTGTCAACTTGGCCAGGTGAAGGCACCTAGTTTTTCTGCTGCCACATAAGCCAATGGTATGTGAACCTCATCTGTTGCTGACTGCATCTGCAGTCAGCTAGGAGGCATGCCTGCTGCAGTGAATGATGTTTGAGTTAATTGGCTGGTGCTTAAATCAGAGAGCTCAGTGTAGCACAGCCCAAGCAGCCCAGCATACCTCATTTCAGCACTCACAGCTCAGCCCAGGCCTTTGGAGATGCAGAAGGGAATCACCCCGGGGAAAGTTGTTGGAACCCAGAGGCCTGGAGAGAAGGCCAGCAGAGACCATCCTGTGCCTTCCCACGTAAGAAAGAACCTCAGTGGAAAGTTAGCTGCCTTTCCTCTGAAGAACTAACAAAATAAATCCCCTTTTATTAAAAGCCAATCCATCTTTGGTGTGTTGCATTCCGGCAGCTAGCAAACTAGAGCAAGGCTCTTCCCTGTGCCCAGAGTTTGAAGAGAAATTTGCCAGCAGGAGAGGCCCTCACCTGTGATGGGAAGGACGACAAAGCTCCTGGCCACAGGCTGGCACATCCAGCAGTCGGCGGCTGTGACCCAGACGGAGACCGGGAAGTCCCCAGGCACATTCCCCACCACATGGATGGTGGAGCTGGATGCCTTCTCCTTCTTCCCCGTGACAACCAGCGGGGAGTG
>PVIY010033753.1:0-27762 GCA_004026745.1 Myrmecophaga tridactyla | reverse complement strand
TATAATGTGATATCACAGGGTATGAGAAAGTGCTAATACTCTCTGTATCATCTTCCTCTTTTCCTTTCTTTCTCCCCCCATTCACCCTACCCAATGTGCCTATTCATTTTATTCTTTCATTTCAATCTCAAAAGAATGAACTGCATAAAAACATAAGCTTCTGTTCTAGTTTGCTAGCTGCCGGAATGCAACACACCAGAGATGGATTGGCTTTTAATAAAAGGGGATTTATTTTGTTGGTTCTTCAGAGGAAAGGCAGCTAACTTTCATCTGAGGTTCTTTCTTACGTGGGAAGCTCAGGGTAATCTCTGCTGGCCTTCTCTCCAGGCCTCTGGGTTCCAACAACTTTCCCCAGGGTGGTTCCTTTTGTATCTCCAAAGGCCTGGGCTGAGCTGCGAGTGCCGAGATGAGGTATGCTGAGCTGCTTGGGCTGTGCTACATTGTGCTCTCTCATTTAAGCACCAGCCAATTAAGTCAAACGGCATTCATTGCAGCAGGCCCGCCTCTTAGCCCACTGCAGATGTAAATCAGCAACCTATGAGGCTCACGTACCATTGGTACATGTTCACAGCAACAGAACTAGATGGCTTCACCTGGCCAAGTTGACAACTGAATCTAACTACCATGGCTTCCTTTCTTTTTTTTTTTTAACATGGGCAGGCGCCGGGAAGCGAACATGGGTCCTCTGGCATGGCAGGCAAGCATTCTTGCCTGCTGAGCCACTGTGGCCCGCTTCCTTGCTTTTTATGCTTTTCTAGTGAAACCAGGTAAATGATGGCTCATTTCAAATATTAGTCATGATGTCATACACTCCTGCTGAACCTCTCTATCCACCCAAAAAGGAAACATCTTAGCCATGTATTAGCTTTCGACTAAAATACTTTGCATTCAAATTGTTAATAATATTAACTTGGTATTACTAAAGACAGAAAATCAATTCTATAGGACAAAACAAACAGAGGTATAATAATCTAACTAGTAACAATGGACTAAAATCAGAGTAATATGGAGAATAAAGAGGCAGCTTCATTTCAGCATTTAAAAATCACCCTTATTTCAATGACTTCTATATGATTTTGGTGAAAAATATATAGTTGTTACATTTTTACCTTGCCCAAACTTTGTTCTATTTTTTGTTTAATGATTTTCTCCAGCATTATGAGTCATGATCAAATTTCTCTGCAATTTTGTTTTCTGGAAGAAGGCAGACAGCAACACCTTTAATGTATGGCATGTTAGCCAGTTGTATTATGTTATTTGATCAAAGTACCTTTATAATTGCTATTACAAATTAGGGGGGAACTGAATTTTAAAAACTTAGTTCTGTACAAACAGTTTTTAGGTTGTTCTACTACTATCACATGTAAAACCCACTGTGTGCAAAAACTTGAGTTAAGTGAGGCAGATGGTGGGAAAAAGAGTGAGACCAAACTCCTATTCTCCCACTGGAGGTTTGACTCAAAAAGGGGAGATTAAGACAAAAAATATAAAAAACTGTGGAAGATAAAGCAATCTGTAAGAGGAGACATACCCAAGGGACTCCTACAAGAAGGAAAGACCTCATTCCAGAGGGATGTGGGAGACAGTAGCCAATAGCAGTGTTTGATGGAAACAGGGATGTTTGAATTGGGCCTGGAAAAATACAGGTTTAACCCAGAGGGTGGTGGAAACTTCTCCAAGGAGAAAAGCAGTGTGAGACTAGAAGAGCACAAAGTCATTTGTTAGATTAACAACAAATCTTCTGGTTCAGTTTGAGGGTAAATTATCTCAGAAATAAATTATGGAGGTCCTTGAAAGGCATATTAAGGATTTAAACTTAATGTCACGGCCAATAAGGAGTTGCATGATTGGAGCTCTCTTGAGAAAGACTAATCTGTCAAGTGAAATTAAAATGAGTTGAAAGAGAGATGAGTGGTGTAGAAAACTAACTACAGTTATTTTAGTTCAAGGTAAGAAGGGCCTGGGATAAAATGGTAAATGACTGTTAAGCAGGCATCAAACAAAGGTGAGAAATATTAAAGAGGTAAAATTTACAGAAATTTTTTGGAACTTTTAATTGAAGTATAATATACATGCTAAAAAGTGCACGTGTTAGGTTTATTCTGAGAAGCACAAAAATTCATGTAATCCTCATAAATCAGCACCCAGATCAAGAAAGACAACATTAGTGGGACCCTCCAGAAAACTGTTGCTATTTCTGCCTCTACCCATTCTCTGACCTTCAGCAACATGGATTATTTTGAACTGCTTTTATATTTTATATATATGGAATTAGCCATGATATGCCTTCAGGTCTGGCTTCTTTCACTTAACATCATGCTTGTATGGTTTTTCTGCATTTTTGTGTGTAAATGTAATTGGCTCATTCTTATTGTGGTGTGGTATTACATTGTGTAAATGAACCACAATTTATTGGTCCACTCATCTATTGGTGGGCATTTGGGCAGTTTCCCAAATTGGAAACTGGCAGTTTCCAGTTTGGAGCAATAACATATAATGTTGCCATGAGCTTTCATGTACATGCTTTTTGGTGACCATATGCATAAGTTTTTGTAGGAAATATACCTAGAAGTAGAATTTCTGGATCATAGAGTATACAGATGTTCAGCTTTAGTGATAATGCCAAACATTTTTCCAAAATATTTGTACCAATTAACATTCACATCAGTAGTACACGATAGCTCCAGTTGCTCTGTTTTTACCAATACTTGGCATTTTCTGGGTTTTTTTTTTTTTAACATTTTAGCTATTCTGGTGGGTCTGTAGTCTTTGTGGATTTCGTTTGCTTTTCTGTAAAATGATTGGTAAAATTAGCATTTTCTTTCCTTCGTTCCTTCATTCCTTCCTTGCTTCATTCATTTCTTCCTTCCTTCCTTCCTTCCTTCCTTCCTTCCTTCCTTCCTTCCTTCCTTCCTTCCTTCCTTCCTTCCTTCCTTCCTTCCTCCCCCTCCTCCCTCCATCTCCATCCTTCTCACATGAATAGGTAGTAAAAGGTGTAAGACTTTCTTATATATTCTGGATATAATTCTTTTATCAGATACATGTGCATCAAATAACTTCTACTATCTGGGTTGCCTTTTAACTCTCTTAATTGTATCTTTTTGATGAAAAAAGTTGCTAATTTTAATGCAGTTTGTCAATTTTTTATCTATAATTATATAAAAACCATGGTTAGATGCCACAGAGTAGGTGGTACTGGGTTAACCATGCAGGTGTCATACAGGTGACTAGGGTCTTCTCAGCCTTTTAGAGGAAAATGCTTCCCTCTCCTTCATACAACACACTTTTACAGGGTTTTAGAAGTGAAAGACAAATGATGACTCTAAGTTTCCAAGTCTGAGCGATCTAGAGGTACAATGAACAGGACAGGAAACTCAGTGAGAGAAGGCCTATTTGGAGAAAAAGTTGGTAGCTTTGAGTTTGATGTATTTATGAGACATCTAAGTGGAAATGCCCAGTAGACTTTTGAAAATGTAGGTCTGGGACTTCAAGGAGGGTGGTAATTCAAACCGCAATGTTGGTTGGAATTAATGACCCCTTGTTCTTCTTCATTTGTTTGGTTAGTCATGAATTTTTATTTATTCCTTGCTTTTCATTCTCATCGGCATTACCTTAAGCTACTTTAATATTATGGTACTGCAAATTCTGGCCTCTCATCCATCCCAATCCCTTGTCTGAAAAGCATTTTTTAGTTTCTGCATATTGAACCAGGTACTGTGCCAAGTGCATTATATAAAATATATCATTTAATTCTCATAAGTCCTATGAAGAAACTGGGGTTTAATAAAGGGTTTAGGTAACCTGCCCAAGTTCACATGGAGCCAGAATTCCCATCTAGATATGTGGGAGTCTAAAGTCATTTGCTAATTACTATGGTTTTCTTACTCTGCAATATAACTGCAATAACAATCCTAAAGCTTTTTTCACATTTTACTTGTTCTACAACCTTCTATGCCAATGTGATAAAGTGCAAAGCTGTCTTTATCCTCTGGCTGATGTGCAAAGCTGTCCACAATCAGACTTCCATCCAGTTTTCCAAATTTTCATGAACCATCTATTCTGGCAAAGCTGGTATGATTCCCCCATGAATATAACACATGCTCTAGAATCTCCATGGCTTATCTCACAGTATGTCACTGGAATGGTTATTCTCTACCCCATCCCCTGCACCTAAGAATAACTTCATTGCACCTAATTAACAAATATATATTCATATTTTATTTTCTTCCTAAAGAATCAAATTATTATTTAACTCTTTGGTATTATAGCTATCAAGTATCGGCAATATTCTATAAGAATGCTTTCCCTTGCAGGCTAAGTATTCAATAACCTTCAGATATAAATCACTGAAAATGTTAGTGTGGGCTTGCCTTAAATAATACCCTATAAGCAGTACTACTTCAATATATTTCTGCTAGATTTCTTCCAAGTGAGATCTGCCTGCAGTCAAAATTGTTATTCCAATTTTGATGGTGTGGACCTTCTATTCCATGTCTCTAAGTTTGAAAAACCATTGTAAAATGTAGTGGTGAAAGTAAGTCAGTATTTTGCTGCAACCTGCACTAATAGTTTTAAGTACAGAAGAATGGAGCATTGACTTTTCCAGTAATCACAACTGATTTGGAATGATACGCCAAGAACAAGACCAGTGGCTTTTGATATTTCTGGATAGTCTGATCTAGGGAGAATCAACTTAGCCTCTGCTTACCTTGCCTCATCATTTGATGTGGTGAAAAGCCAGCTGCAAAGTGAGCAACTCATAGATTACTTACACCTTCCTAAGATTTGCTATTATTTGCTTTCACAATAACCCAAAAAATTTAGTCACGACATTCCCCCCAACTCAAATTTGAGTGAAAATAACAACACTAAAATGAAATTCCAAAATTTTATTATCTGATTCCCTTCTCTTCTGTAAGATGATCTCAACGAGTACACAGGCGAGCACCAGAAGCTTAAGAATTTAAGTAGTTTAAATATCAGACTTTGTTTATGATATTGATGGAAAATAGGAAGACTTTTTCCTTTCATCTGTTGCAGGCAGAGGAAACTGAAAAGAGAAAAATTTCCTTCAAATAAAAAAAGAGACACAGAGCGGCTGCCGTGCCTCAGCAGGCAGAGCTCCGACCTGCCGTGCTGGAGGTCTGGAGTTCGATCCCTGGTGCCTCCGGCCCATATGCAAATTAAAAAAAAAAAAAAAAAAGAGACACATCTGCCACACTGCATCCTTCTCATCAAGTCCCATGCTGTTTTCATCCTCCACATAATTGTGCAAATAAACTAATTAGAATTATTTTGGATTTACAAAAAAACGTGAAAATAGTACAGAATTCCCATACCCAGTTGCCCCTATTATTAACATCTTACATTGTTAGTATGGTAATATTTGTCATTATTATTAATTATAATAATGATGCATTATTATTAATTAAAGTCCATAGTTTATTCACATTTCCTTAGTTTTTTTTTTTTCCCCCTGCCTTGTGACCTTTTCCTACTACAGGATCCCATGGAAGTTAGGACATTAGATGTAATCATCATGTCTCCATAGACATTTTGGCTGTGACGGTTTCTCAGATAGTTCTTATTTTTGATGACCTTGACAGTTTTGAAGGGTGATGGTCAGGTATGTTGCAGAATGTCCTTCAACTGGGATTTGTCTAAAGTTTTTCTCAGGATTAGTCTGGGGTTATGGGTTTTTTGGGAGAAAGAGGCAGGGGTAAAGTGGCATTCTCACTGCAGCTTATCAAGAGTCCATACTAACAACTTGATTTAGCACAGTGATAATCATGATCACGTGGACAATGTGGTATTTGTCTGGTTTCTTCACTATAAAGTGGCTTCTTTTTCCCCCTCTTCCCATGATGTACACTTTAGTTAGCCACGATGGTCAGCTCACACCGAAGGAGTGGGGACTTATGTTGTATGTACTTCCTTGACGGCAGAGTATCTTCATAGGTTATTCATTCTTCTGCTTAGATTTGTCTATTTTCCCACATTTAATGATCTATTCACTCATTTATTTATATTAGCATGGATTCATGGACACTTATGTGATATTTTGGGTCATAATTTATTTTACTTATTTTGTTGCTCACCCTATTCTAGCTTTGACCATTGGAACTCTTTCAGTTAGTTCCTATGTTCCTTTAACATACCTCTATCATCATGGAGTTTTTTTTTTTCTTGTTAGCACTAGCACTTTCTTACTTCCTGGGACAAGGTTGTTCAAATTCATTTTGTATATTTCCTTCCCTAGTACTAGGATCAGCCATTTCTCCAAGGGGCCTTGGCTTCATTTATTGGATAATGGAATTAACCAAGTTTTGAGTACTAGTGCTCATTGCTATTTGGGTGTTTTTGCTTCTAGGTCCTCTTAGATGTCAGAGCAAGGAAGTAGATGTGTGTATACTAACCTGTGTAGACCAATATCTATAAATACTTCCAAATCTGTCTGCATTTATATTAAACTAAAAGTGAGCATCCTCCCTTTGCTTGCTTATCTTAGTTCAATGGTGAAAAAACTGAATCTCACCATTTACCTCCCATTTATTTAATTGTTCTATTCTAGCATAAGTGTAGAGTGGTTTCAGCATTGTTAACTATACTGCTATGGGAAACAGTATTTTAACAACTAGAATAAAGTACTTATGTATAGTTCCTTTTTGCCTGTAGTTTTACAGACACCACTGATTTTCAATGCTACTCAGCTCAGAACCCGTTTTCCCCACTTCCTTCATTAATGTGGTTTAATATATTTGCAATATAGTTAGAGTCTTTTGTCACATCCTACATTCCATCCTGGGATTCCCCAACTTCCTAAATGATTGTTAAAATTTGTATACATTAAGATTTGTTCTCTGTACTCTATAGTTTCACAGATTTTGATATATGTAAAATGTCCTGTATCTACCATTATGGTACCATACAGAATACTTTGGAACCCCCTAGAAGATCCTCTGTGCTTCAGTTTTTTTTTTTTTTTTTGGATGGACAGGCACCAGGAATTGAACCCGGGTCTCTGGGATGGCAGGTGAGAACTTTGCCACTGAGCCACTATCGCACTTCCCTCTGCTTCACCTTTTTAATCCTTTCCCTCAACCTTTTCAACTATTAGAACACCGATCTGTTTACCATCCTTGTAATACTATGTTTTCCAGAATGTCATATAATTGGAATGATCCAGCATGTTGCCTTTGTTGACTGGTTTCTTTCAGTTAGAAATATGCATTTAAGATTCATCCATGTCTCTGCATGTGTCGATTGCTCATTCCTTTTTATTGCTGAGTAGTATTCCATTATATGAATGTACCACAGTTTGTCCATCTGTGTAGTGAAAGACATCTTGTTTGTGTCCAGGCTTTGTCAATTATCAAAGTGAAGCTGCTATAAACATTCATGTGCAGGTTTTTGTATGGATATAAGTTTTTAAATCATTTGGGAAAATTCTCAGGGGCACAATTGCTGGATTAAGTGGCAAAACTATGCTTAGCTTTATAGGAACTGCCAAATTGTTTTCTAAAGTCACTGTATCATGTGGCATTCATACCAGCAATGAATGAGAGTTACTGTTGCTCCTACTTCTCAATAGTAATGGTGTCATCATATTGGGGGGAGGGGTTCTAGCCATTAATAGGCATATAATGGTATCTCATTGTTGTTATATTTTGCATTTCCTACTATGAAGTAATGTCGAGAATCTTTTCATATATTCAGATATTTTGCAGAATTTTTAATTGGGTAGTTTGTTTTCTTATTATTGAGTTTTAAGAGTTCTTTTTATATTTTAGAAACAAGTCCCTATTAGATATGGTTTGCAAATAGTTTTTCCCAGTCTATGACTTGTCTTTTCATTCTCTTAGCTATTTTGAAAAGCAGAAATAAATAAATAACACAGGGCAGAATCACATAGCTCCTGAGTGCTTTTAGAGTTTACTTACAAGATAACCTTCTAAGTCTTACTACTTAGAAGTAAGGAACAAGTTTTGCTACTGTTCTCTTTATTTATCTTTTTAAGTCTCCCACGACATCCAGTCAGTGCTTTGAGCTATGCACCCCAGGAAAACATGTCCTTAATCTTAATCCATTCCTTTTAATAAGGTCCAAATTATTAACTTTTCCTTTCATGGATAATGTTTTGGTATTATATCTAAAAACTCACCCACAAACCCAAGGTCAGGTAGTTTTTCTCCTATATTTTCTTCTAGAAATTTTAGAATTTTGCATTTTATATGTAGGTCTATGATTCATTTTTGTGTTAATTTTTGTGGAAGGGTATAAGGTTTGTAAATCATCTTTCTAGAAGATTTTGCTTGTGTGGCTGGCCCATATTGAAGCATTGAGTTCTTCTCAATCCCTTTAAGTACTGAGATAGCTAAATACAGTGTTCTTTCTGTAATTTAAACTTTAGCACAAAAATATTTTTAGATGAAACTCACTGACTATTTTTTTCAAAGAAAATTCCTATGTTAAAACTTCGAGATCTTGGACACTTAAAATCTTTCTGGCTCTTTAATTTTGTAGGACGTTTCTTACTTTAGTTACCAGGAGCAGGTTTGTTGCAGAAGATGAGGAGTCTTTCATAATAGGTATAACTTACTTAGAAAGATGTTTTCTTTGAAGCAAGTAACATATAATCAAAAACAAGTATCCATAGTTTTCTAAAGTTTAATATAAATGGTTAACAATAGTAATTATTATTGTTGATGATAAAATGAGATCTTTTTAGGTTTAGTTAAAATTTTCTCTTCAATATAAGAATACAAAATTTTCATGTCAGTTAATGTACATAAATTTTTAACTAACAAAACGTTTTACAGAATACATATAGCCTAGTTGGACATTGAACAGAGAATTTTCTCCCCATTTTAGAAAAGAAAACAGAAGATTAGGGATAAACTTATGAGTGAGTGAGGAAAAAACTTATAATTCTAACTCCTATCATAGCAATGTCAAGTAAGGAGGCGTTTAGCGGGATTTTTCAGTAAGGGAAGAAAATAATATATCTTTAATCAGCCAATAGAAAGTTCCACAAGTTCTCAAGTAACATTTTTCAGTATTCTCTTTCTAATAGCTCGAGAATGAGTCATTTAAGAAGCCCTTTGATAACTATGGGATTTACAAATTTCAAATGAAGAAACAGAATAGAAGCAGACTCCTTTGAGAACAGGTATCTTTACAAAATGATATCATACTGTCTTTGCTGTTTTAATTTTTCAGCATGTCTCTGAATTTTAAGTATGCCAAGCATTAAATTTTGCAGATATAATATTTCAACTGATTTAAACCTCATCAGGTTAGAACTTCACCTGGATATAATTCTTTCCCTTTTTCTAAAACTAAATTTAGACATAAATATTGTTTTATTTTTTAACACAATGTAGCAGAAAATCTGAACATTTTAACAAAGTGCCTGGTATCAGTTAATGCTTTAAGAGACATTTCCTTGTCAGATTTATGACAGAGGCTTCATTAGCTTCTGCCTACTGATAGAAGATGTATATATATATAAGAAGATTCCAGCTTGTGACAAATCCGATAGGAAACAACTCAACTATATCATAGCACTGACAGAGAACACAACTCTAATTTTTCAGTGAATAAACCAGAAAAACTAAAGATGAAAATGTAGCTGTTCGGTGGGGAAAAAAAAAGTTTTGAAGACATCAACAAAAATAGGAAGAAATTATTAAATTTGGAATATGGCCAAGGAGGGAAATAAGAAACAAAATAAGAAGACTAAAAAGATGGAGGAGATCCAAGAAAACAACTGAGGTTGCTATGCATTAATAAGAGAAAGAGCACTGGGTTAGGAAACAGAAAAATGGAATACTGGTTTCAGCTCTGATGCTAGCTAGCTAATTGATTTTGAGCAAGGTAGTCACTTTATCAATTGGATTGAATTTATCCATCTGTTAGGTGGGAGTTTCATAGCATCTGAGTCCACTTCCAGTTTTCAGGTTCTGTGAATTCACAAGATGAAATAAAGTAGGTGAAAACATTTTGAAAAATATAAAACTCTAAACAAGGGTAGAGTGTTACTTGGACTGCTGAAATTTCTTACTCAAAAAGGAGAACGGGTAGATTTCACAGCTGTTGCCAACAAGTATGGAGGTTCTATGTGTAGCTATAGCATCAGCATGCTAATTCAGGCTGACTCTGCAGGGCCAGAATTTTCGACCTTAAATATTATGCCAAAAGCAGGGGGATATCAGGGAAGGGATATGGATTCTTTGCAGAAGAAAAGAAAATGTCTTCATATTGATTATGGTGGTGAAGACATGGCTTTTTACTTAGGTTGGATTGTGTGATGTGCAAATAAAAGTAAAAATGAACAGAGAGAAACGTGCTAGAGAAAATGTGGAGAAAGATGTACCTATTCGCTCTTGGTAGGGAAGCTCAGTGGTGCAGCCCCTCTGGAGGGCACCGTGATGGTTCCACAGGAGACTACGGGTAGGGTTGCCACATGATCTTGCAACCACGTTGCTAGGTATATACCTGGAAGAACTGAGAGTGGGGACACAAATGAACATTTGCACACTGGCATGTATGGCGGCAGTGTTCAAGATTCACAAAGGATGGAGGTGGGCTAAGGGTATGACTGAGGAATAGAACTGTGGTGTTTACATACAACAGAGTACTGAGCAGCTGCAAGGAAGAATGAAGTTGTGAGGCATGCAACTAGGTGAATGAAACTTAAAAGACAGTTTGTTGAATGAAATGTCAGAAACAAAAAGACATAATATCATGCCTCACTCATACGGACTGACTATAAGAATCAAACTCAGAGAACTGAATTTGAGAGAATGGGTTCCAAGATTGTAAGCTCTTACAGCAGTCACATATATTCAGGAGTTGTAACTGCCATTTCTAAATTCGGAGATAATGAGCTGTTTGTTTATAACCTGGTCAGCATGTCCCCATTCAGCAACTGTTACGAAAACTGAAAAAGTAATCAGACTTTGACTAGAGACATAAATGAAGCAGAACTGGATAGGATTAAGGTAAATCAGGATATTGAGTAAAGTCTGGTATGGCCCATATTTTCAAACTCCAACTTCTGTGTGAGACCAAAGGGAGAGAGGTTTTTCTGGTGCAAAATTTACATTTTAGGTAGCACATTATATAATTTAACTTGTATGGTCACTTTACTTGAACACCATAATTACATGGAATCTTGAATAGGGCGTGAGATTGTGTTGGTTTGTAACTAAAAATAGTGTGATCCCTGATATAACCCAGAGTAATTTGGGCAGAGAACAAAAAGGTATTTGTGAAGTCGCCCTTGGGGGACTGGGGAGAAAAGAGGAAATATTAATCTTCCCCATCTGGGGAATTCCTGGTATTCTCACAAGCTGTGCGGACAACCAATTCAATAGGCTGAGTCCTCTATCTTGAGACTTGCCCCTGTGAAGCTTATTCCTGAAAAGGAAAGACTAAGCCTAGTGAAAATTATGCCTAAGAGTCACTCCGAGAGAACCGCTTCTGTTGCTCAGATGTGGCCTCTCTTTCTAAGCCAATTCAGCAGGTGAACTCACTGCCCTCCCCCCATGTTGTACATGCATCCCAAGGATGTAAATCTCCCTGGCAATGTGGGTTGGGACTCCTGGGGATGAGCCGGGACCTGGCATCATGGGATTGAGGAAGCTTTGACTAAAAGGGGGAAGAGAGGAATTAAACAAAATAAAGAGTCAGTGGCTGAGAGATTTCAAACAGAGTTATTCTTATGCATTATATCAATATCCCTTTACTGTTTATGGTATATTGGAATGGCCAGAAGGACGTACCTGAAATTGTTGAGCTGTAGCTCAATCTAGTAACCTTGCTTCTTGAAGACAGCTGTTTAACTATATAGCTTTTACAGTGTGACCGTGTGATTGTGAAAACCTTGTGTCTGATGCTCCTTTTACTCATCCAGGACAGATGAGCAATAATAATAATAAGGGTAAAAAGTAAATGAATAATAGAAGGATGGTAAAGGGTAAAGACTTGGGTAGATGGAAATACCAGTGGTCAATGAGAGGGAGGGGTAGGGGGTATGGAATGCATGAGTTTTTTCTTTTTTCTTTTTATTTCCTTTTTCTGGAGTGATGCAGATGTTCTAAAAATGATCATGGTGATGAATACACAACTAAGTGATGATATTGTGAGCCAGTGATTTTATACCACGTAAGGGCTGTATGTGTGTGAAGATTTGTCAATAAAATATATATATATATATATTTTAAAAAATAACTACTGCTGAAAGGGCTCACACCCGCCATAACCTGAAATGCCCTGGAGCTGTTCAGCAATGCAATAGGGATAGGACAGAAAGTTGCAAAATTTGAGATTCTTGTAACCCCTTCTTGAAAACAGAAATATAACAGAACGATTTTCACAGTCGAATTTTACTTCTTTTAGCCTCTCAGAAGACCAAAGAACTCCCAGGTGTCCTCACAGATTGGCTTTCTCAAGCAGCCTTTCTAGTGTCCTCATGAACTAAGACTCCTTTATTCTTTAATGAAAAACAGATGAGCAAAGCATGATCAATTATTATTTACTAATGTTTCTCACATATACTTCATTATCTGAGTGTTCTGGGCCCAAAAATGCAATATATGAAGTCAAGGTAAGAGTCAAAATAAACACTTTTGAAGTGATTTTCTACTTCACTTCAAAAGTTTCCCCAAGCTCTTCTTTTTTTATGCTATTTTTTTTTCACTCATCGAGTAGGTAATAATTCACATCATCAATCATCAAAATAATATAAAAATATCATTTCAAATGTTTCTCCATCTATCCAGTTTATTTCCTGCCCCTCTATAGGCAATAATCTCATTAGTTGCTTCTGTATCTATTCAGCATTCATTTTTGTAAACCCAAACAATTAAATGTGTGTGCTATTGCACTTCTGTATCTCTCTGCTTTCTTAGAAAAAGTTACATACTAAATATACTCTTGGGCCCTTTCTTGTCAAACTTTTCTAATATAACCCTCCATTTAGATACTTTGTAATGTTATAGTCACATGGTCCCATTTATAGAAAGCAGAAAAAGATAAGACTGAATCATTGAAAAGGCTATTGCCCTTCTGAGAAGGAAATTAAATTCTATGTAGCAATTTTAATTTTAAAGTAAATTGTGGTGCTGTGGCATAGCCCTGACCCTAAGCAATAATCTCATCTCCCCATCTTGGAACATTCTGTTGGCATCTGTTGTGCTTAATATCCCCAAGAAATCATCACACAAAAGTACCTACAAAAGACTTGTTGAATTCAATTAAAATTAACCAATTAAAATTTGATTGCTTAATTTTTCTTTCTCTTTAATTTTAAAAAGATGATGAGGAAAGTACCTTAGATCTTAAATCTAAGTAATAATCAGATGGGGAGAATAGAGAAGCTGTTAAAAACACAACAAAAAACTATTGTTTATCTATCCCTTCATCCACTTACTCAACTAGCATTACTGAGCTCATGTTATACTTCAGAAATGGTTCTGGACTCTGGGCACATAGTGATGAAAAAAAAAAGTTCTTGCCAGCTTGATGCCTATATTCTGGTCCATGGAACATTCTATCACTCCAAACAAAGGCACTGCTATTCTCACTCAGATTGCTATGCCTCCTACCTCATCTCCTTGCTTTATTCTCAGTCCCCGTCTGTTCACAAAAAAGCAGTCAGACTTGTTCTGTTAAAACATAGTTCAGGTCATGTCACTTCTGTTCAAAACCTTCCAATGGTGGTTGTTTATCTTCTTTGAGCAAAAGCCAAAGTCCTTACAATGCATATGTAGATTACATTATCTAGGTCCCTTACCTCTTAATTAATTTATATAATAAATAAAAACATAATGTTGCACTAGAAAGTAAAGGCTACAAAAAGATTATAGGTGCCAGCATTTATTTTTCCTCTCAGCAATATTGAGTATTTAGTATGTACAAATTACTGTTTCTACTTCTTTAGACTCCAGGTATGAGAACAGTTATGATTAAATATTGAGTATAGACATTGATTTAAATGACCATAGATTTCCTTTAGCAAAGGCATTCACGTAATTAAGGGAAATAGGTAGGCATACATGCCTTCATTATCTTGCTGCACTGTTGTCTTATATAGCTATTAAACAATAAGAAAGTAAGCCCAGAAACACACCAGAAAACCAACAACAAAAATAGCTAAATATAGTAGAACAAGGCAAGGATGAATTGAAGATATTAAATTCTTTCATTTGGAATTTCCCAGAGTTCAGAGACAGGTTCAGAAATTAAATAATTCAATACCTTACAAAGAACTGCTTTTTACTGTTTTATTGTACAAGTTAATGTAAAGATTACAGCTACATCTTTCCAATCACACCTACAAGACAGTAAAAAGGGGGGTTGGCTTCCAAATGTACTGAGTGGGATATTAAAAGCTAAAGACTGAAGGGAACTGAAGAGAGACCTTTGAGATTCTAATATGCTTTATGTACTTCTATGAAGCTTTTGGTAGAACAGATTTTATGCTAGAATTCTCAAATGATATACTAAAAAGACTTCTTGAAGGAACATAGTTCCTTAACTGTACCCCAAACCCTTAATACAAATATTGTAGTTAAGCTGTAGGTGCTCAAAAATATCTATTGAATGAATGAAGAAATGAATGGACAGATAGAGTTTTGTTGCATATTTCTGAGTACAAATAAAATGAAGAGAGGAATCATAAAATAGATTTTATATTGTTTAGAGTAGGAACATCTCTTTCTTTAAAATTCCTTATGCTACATATGTTGAATCTGTGCTTAGATTCTTATTTTTTTTTAACTGTTTTTATTGTTTGACATAACATATATACAAAGCAAAGAAAGAAAAAAAGCAATAATTTTCAAAGCACTCTTCAACAAGTAGTTACAGATTCCAGAGTTTGGGATCTGTACAGTAGTTACAGATCCCAGAGTCTATCCTTAGATTCTTTGAAGCAGCTTGGGTATCAGAAAAAGCATGGGTTTTGCGGTCAGACCATCTTAAACTGCTATAATGGCATTCCCCTTACTATTTGGCAACGTTATATAAGCTAGTTTTGTAAATTCTGTGGTTCCATTTTGCATCTATAAAATTAGGTGAATACTAAGTACTCAGAAGAACCTAGTAAGGATTAATGGAGAAAAAAATTGTAAAGGTCTCTGGGTATTTGCATTTGTTCTCCTCTTTTGTTGAATGCTCTTCCCCTAACCCTTCCCTTAGGTGTTTCCACCTTAAACTTCAGGATCCAACCTAGATATTTCTTTCTCAGAGATGCCTTTATGCCTCTCAAGGGTCTCCCTCTGGCCACTCTCTATCTTATCATCTCTTTTAAATTTTCTTCACAGCACTCACTGTTGTCTGAAATTATCTTGTTCCTTGTAGTCTGTCTCCTCTATTAGAATGCGCCCTGCTTGAATACTGGGACCTTGTCAGCTCATTTCACTGCTCTATCCTGAACACTGAAAAGTAAATATGTCAAATGAATACCTATTTCTAGCCCACAGATGTTATTCAATAAATGTCAGTCTTCTTCCTCTTCGTGAGGGCAGGACCAATAATTCAGAGCATGTATTGAGTGATCACTAAGTAAAAATTTCAGGAAAATATGAGAAATTTCTATATTGCAAGAACCTCTAAACACATTTGCAAAAGCATGTTCTTTGGTATCTGTGTTAACTCTGATTTGCACAAAACTTACTATGTGTGGCTATTTTAGTTCACAAAAAAAATATTCTTTTCTGAATGTGAATCCATCTAGCATTCCCCACAATATATCTATATAGAGTTGAATAAAGTCTCTGGAGATTATAGATAAACCAAGACTTTAGTGGAGAACCCACCTCAGAATGTTCAGAGTTTGCTCATTTTCTTTGTTTATGGTATCTTAAGAGCAATGACCAATCTCAAAAGGATTTTTTGTTTCCTTTTGCTAAGGGCCGTAGTCAGAAAAAAAGGAATTGCTCCTGGATTGATGAAACAGCTAAGAGGTGAGTGAGACAGAGTCATTAACCCATATAACCTTTTTCCAGCCTTTTTACTGATAAGAATTTTCAGAATGAGAGGCTGACATGTTCTGTGTGGCTTGAAAAATAGTAATAAAGAAAAGAAGCTGGATATCAGTTGAAAAGAAATCAGAGCTGAAAAAGAATTGACAGAAAAATAAACTCCCCTGCTGATGGAAATTTGGCTTGCTCAAATAGGTACAGAATCTTGTTGTTCTACAATTCAAAGAGTTTGTCCTTCAGTAGTGAACTTTATTTTATAAATTACTATGTCATTTTACTGACTTCGCATGCTTTATCTATATCCAGGAATTCAAAATATTTGTGATACTGCTTCATAAAATTACAGCAAAATAAATATTCTTCGTAAAGTTGATACCACCCGTATAAAGAACAAAAGTAATGCAAAGCTCAGAGACAACCATCATGAAGGTGAATGAATCCCATAAAAGTTTTTTATGTGATCATTTACTCTCCCTTCAAAATTATATTTAGTCCTTTTATTTCCCAGCTATCTAGATAAACATGAGGTTAATTGTTTTCCAACTCTAACAGTCCTGAATTACACATTGTCCAAAAAAAAAAAAAAAAGGAAAAAACCAACATGTACAAAAAGCTAGAAACCTATAACTTTAATTCAAATCCACAGTCTTTTCAAAGAGAATCCATAGTTGGTTATATCGAACAGTTTTAGAATATAAATTGCCATTCCTTCAGAGGAGTCCACTTGGACATTTGGGAAACAGTTGAGCACTATTTGCCCCAAATATCAAAACCACTAGAGCCTCACCTCTGGAACAGACCTCCTCATATTGAATCCTGGCTCTGCCGCTTAATACCTGTGCGACTTTGGAAAATCTATATAATCTTTTCATTCTTCAATTTCTTCACCTGTAAAATGCACATAATAAGGAATTATGCTTATTTCATATGATTGTCTCAAATTGTTCCTGTGAGGATTAAGTTAATTAATCATAGAAAGCACATAGAAGACCACTTGGCACACATGAAAATTCAATAATTTGTATTTAATGATGATAACAAGCGTCTCCAACTCTGGAATCTTAATAATTACTAAAGGTAATGGATGGAAGAAACCTTTCTTCCTCTATGATTGCTAAGTTGAAATGGTCATAGGGCTCATTTTGATCATTTTTCCTTGCTGAATGGAGAAATCTGGCTGTAGTAGGAGAGAATAATAAATACCAGAGGCAAGACAGGAAAAAAAAAAGTTCTGAGGACCAGTCCTAACTGAGGATCTAAAAAGGGCTGAGATTCCTGTGGCTTTTTCTTTGATCATCCAGGAAATTGTTTTGTTTTGACATTATTTCTCTGTTACTCACCACTAATAGGTCCTCCTTGGAACATAGGACTAAGTTAATGACACCTGGATGGAGCAGGCAGCAAGATCACAAACTCACTGGAAGCTTATCAGGCTCTTGGGCTTCAATATAGTACAGAATCCATTTCTACCAAGTCTTTTACCCAAGGATCCTCTGGCATTGGCGTCAGGGACAGAAAAATAGCATTGGATGATGCTAAGCAAAGTGAAATAGGAAGAAAGGAAACCATGGAAAATGAAAAAGAAATAGGTAAATATTTATAGCTCTATAATAAAGAAGCAGAATTTTTTTTAAACGTGTGATTTCAAAATTCTGAAAATAATTCAAGGGGGCTCCTACATATTTAGACCCCAGATTAATCATTTTAATAAAGGTAAACCCACAAGGGAATTATTTTGTTTACTTATACACACACACACACACATATAATCACTTACATTATACATATATATAAAATCACCACCTGTTACTAAGGTCAGCATAATGAATGAATCATTTAAAATGCACCAAGAGGAAAAGTTAGAGTCCTGGTGATAGTTGCAACATACTCATTTAAGACTTAAGGCTGAAGTTTTTTATTTACTTATTTTTATTTTTGCTATTTGCTGTCAAACATAATTCAATGCGATATAGCACCATTCAAGTCAAATGTTTAATGATATTTTCAACCCATGAACCAACAGATAGTGTATAAACTGATAATGAAAAGTTGAGAATGAGTAAGTTAATATATAATAAAATAAAATATTGAACATCATGAAGGTGAGCTAAATTGTTAGTAGTAATCATTTGACAGCATAAGAAAGCAGAAATCCTTGCTTAGACACTAAAGTGCTAATATCAATTGCAACTACAAATAAATTTATACTTTTTAAGACAGCAAAGTAGGAGTCCATGAATCAGTTTTCCAAAAATTCATCTGTGATTGATTTAAAGCATGACCACATGTTCCTCCCCTCCCTTCTTCCAAGCTCTTGGATAGTGCCCTTCCACATCGACTCTGGGCTTGGTTATGTGCTTTAATTTGTCCAATGGAACAAGAGCAAACATACAGCAAGCAGAGACTTGAAAACTACTTGTGTATTGTGGCCTGCCCACTTTTGCTGCTCTTAGGGCCCCTGACAACCACCCTACAAAAAAGCCCCAGCTAGCATGCAGGAGATACTGGGCTCGGTCACCCCCACCCCCCTGTCAGCTGTCAGTCAACTTTATTTTGCTTTTGCATGCAAAATGGCTCATTTGAACACAGATACATTAGTGAACCTAGCTGACATCACCAGAATATCACCTAGTTGAGCCCAGTCTAAACTGTTGACCCAATGACTCAGGAACCAAATAGTTGTTTTAAGGCATTGGGTTTTGGGTTGGTTTGTTATGGAGCAAAAACTATCTGATAATCACTGAATAGCCTCACATTTGCCCCTCTGGCATATGGACTTTATCAATACTACCTTTACTTTGTGATCTATAACAATGAAAACCAAGTATTGATTATGAATATCAAATTCCACAGAATTGATATGGATAACTTCTTATACCAAACCATGCATGAGTTAATCATTACAATTAAAACCACCTTTTGCAGAAAGCACAAGGATATCCCCATTAAGGAAAAGAACTGTGTATTTAATTGGCAAGGTAAGTAACTATATGAAAAATGACACACCTAATGATGAGTGAGTGGACTTCTTTTTCTGAGTCAGAAGACCACTATGGGAAATTGACATAAAATAAAAGCCCTATTTATTTATGTGAATGAAAAGCATCTCTCAACACTAGTAAAAATAGAAGAAAAATCTATTCACATTCCAGCAACACAAGATCATTATGCCATCGATAAGGACAAAAAAATACCACATATTTTCGATTATTTGACATGCCTGGATGTGGAAAGTGAAAACTTTAGGTATGGTGGTAGGCCATTTAAAGAGACCAAACCACGGTGATTCAGAGCTCCAACATAGCCTCAGAGCACAATTCTGTGGAATTGGCTGCCTGAAGAATTTATCAATGTAATTACAAGACAAAGGGTACTGTTTGAAAAGAAGTAATGAGCTATATCTATAATTGCTGATATTGCAAAGAGCAATAACTTTTTATCTTTAGTCTCAATTTCTTTTCTATAAGTAGGTCATAAATTTTCCTTTATACATTTATATGCAAGAATATTTTAATTTTAAATCAGTGGTGATATTTGTCAAATATTTTATATCACTGTGGATCCCCAAACTTTTACTATAACTAATCCTAATTATAAAAATATAAAGTAGAGGATTTCTTTTTATATTTACTATATGCACACACATAATTCTAAGAAAATGTTTATTTCAAACATTATTTATAAATGCATGTTAAATGCTTCTAACTAATACATATATATTCTAAATAAACATTTTGACACAGGAATACACAGAGCATTAATCATATAACTCTTGCTATAAATTGAATTTCATTAATCATATAACTCTTGCTATAAATTGAATTTCTGTGAGATGATATTGTGTATGCTATTTTTCATTTTAAACTAAGAATGCATTCTACTAGAAAAATACATTGGCCTCTCAGCATAAAATTAGTTGAATCCCAGATGAAAGAATCAAATAAAAGCACCATAGAAAGTGGCTAGATATAAATTAAAAATATATATATTTTTTATTGAGAAATCACACACATATAGTCCATTCATAGTATGCAGTAAGTGGCTCACGATAACATCACATGGTTGTGTATTCATCACCATGATCAATTTTAGAACATTTGCATCACTCCAAAAAAGAAATAAAGTGAAAATGAGTTTACCTGCTGAGTTGGCTTAGAGAGACAGGCCACATCTGAGCAACAAAAGAGGTTCTCTGGGGGTGACTCTTAGGCATAATTATAAATAGGCTTAGCTTCTCCTTTGCAGGAATAAGTGTCATAGGGTCAAACCCCAAGATCGAAGTCTCAGCCTGTTGAACTGGTTGTCCCCACTGCTTGTGAGAATATCAGAAGTTCCCCAGATGGGGAAGTTGAATATTTCTTCCTTTTATTCCAATCCTCCAAGAGGACTTGGCAAATACATTTTATTCTCTGCCCCAAATTACTCTGGGTTATATCAGGGCATCACACCGTACAAACCAAAAAGATCTTATGCCCTATTCAAGATTCCATGTAATTATGGTGTTCAGATAAACTGACCATGCAAGTTAAAGTAGATAATGTACTACTCAAAATATAAATTTTGCAGCAAATTAACTTCCCTTCCTTTGGTCTCACATGGAAGTTGAAGTTTTAAAATATGGACCATATCATCCTTTACCTTGAAAAGATAATTTGTATTCTGATTTACCTTAGTCTTATCCAGATCAGCTTCATTTATATCTCCAGTCAAAGTCTGATCACTTTTTCAACTCTTTTAACAGTTGCTGAATGGGATAATGCTGACTTTCATAGCTGAGTCTCAGGTGTCACATACATACTCGAAGTTTCAGGGAACTACCAGGTTATACTCAAATAACTCAGTATCTCAGAATTTAGAAACAACAGTTACAACTCCTGAATACATGTGACTGCTGTAAGAGCTTACAACCTAGGAATCTTTACAATAGGCCCCAAGTGATAACCCATGCTCTCAACATTAATTCTCCAAGTTTGTGTATTATAGTTAGTCCATATGAATGAGGCATGATGTTATTTGTCTTTTTGTTTCTGACATTTCATTCAGCATACTGTGCTTAAGCTTCATTCACCTAACTGCATGCCTCAAAACTTCATTCCTTCTTGCAGCTGCTCAGTAGTCCACTGTACAAACACCACACTTCCCTTTCCATTCCTCAGTCATTGTACCCTTAGAACACCTCCATCGATTGGCAAACCAAACACTGCCACCATAAGCACACATAAGTGTGCAAGTGTCCATTAGTGTCCCCAATCTCAGTGCCTCCAGTTATATATCTAGCAACGGGGTTGCAGGATCATAGGCAACCCCACTCCTAGTCTCCTGTGGAACCATCACTGTGTCTTCCAGAGGGGCTGCACCACCCAGCTTCCCTACCAAGAATGAATAGGTACATCTCTTTCTTCACATTTTCTCTAGCACTTGTTTCACTCAGTTCATTTTTAAACAGTTTTATTCACACACCGTACACTCCAACCTGAATAAGTAGACATGCCATCACCACCATAATCTATATGAAGACATTTCCTTTTCTTCCGCCAAGAAACCATACCCCTCCCTCATACTCCATGCTTGTTGACCTCTAGTTTGGCATAATGCCTTTGTTACATTCTGTGGAAAAATATTACAATATTACTGTTGATTATAGACCCTAGCTTGCATTGATTGTATTTTTCTTGTATACCACCCCATTTTCAACACCTTGCAATGTAGACATTCATCTGTTCTCCCCCACGCAAAAACGTTTTATATTTGTACATTTAATCACCATCATTGTTCACTCCTGGCATTCCTAAGTTATATTGTCTCAGTCTTTATCCTCTATCTTTCCTTCTGGTTTCGTAGTAGACCCAACCATTCTCACTCAACCATCATGACATTCAGCTTCATTCAGTGTACTTATATTATTTTGTATCATCATATAGTATTGTGCTATCCATTTCTGAATTTTTAAAATCAGTCCTGTTGCACAATCTGTATTTCTTCAGCACCAAATGCCCAATCTCTACCCTTTTCTATCTCCTGATAACCTGTGTTCTTTACTTTAATTCTCAAAGTTCACTCATTAATGTCAGTTCATATTAGCGAGATCATACAGTATTTGTCCTTTTGTTTCTGGCTAATTTCATTCAGGATAATGTCCCCCAGGTTCAGTCACATTGTTATATTCTTCATGACTTTATTCTGTCTTACAACTGCATAATATTCCATTGTATGTGTATATCACAGCTTGTTTACTCAGTCATCCACTGATGGACATTTGGGCTGTTTCCATCTCTTGGCAATTGTAAATAATGCTGCTATAAACATCGGTGTGCAGATATCTGCTTGTGTCCTTAACTTCAGTTCCTCTGAATATATAACTAGTGATGGGATTGCTGAATCATATGGCAATTCTATATGTCGCTTCCTGAGTCTATTTCTGAATACTCAATTTGATTCCACTGGTCAGTATATCTATCTTTATGCCAATACCATGCTGTTTTGACTATTATAGCTTCATAATATGGTTTAAAGTCAGGTAGAGTGAGACCTCACATTTCATTTTTCTTTCTCAAGATATCTTTAGCTATTTGGGTGGCACCTTGTCATTATTGGTTTGTCTATTTCTGCAAAGTACATTGTTGGGATTTTAATTGGTATTGCACTGAATATATAAATCAATTTGGGTAGAACTTACATCTTAACTATACTTAGTCTTCTAATCCATGAGTACTATAGGTCCTTCCATTTAGTTAGGTCTTCAATGATTTCTTTTAGCAATTCCTTGTAGTTCTCTGTGTATAGGTCTTTTGTTTCCTTAGTTAAATTTTATTCCTAAGTATTTGATTCTTTTGGTTGTTATTGTAATTGGATTTTTTTTACTTGATTTCCTCCTCAGATTGCTAATCACTAATGTAAAGAAACACTACAGATTTTTGGGTATTGATCTTGAATCCTGTGACTTTTCATTTATTACCTTTAGTAGTTGACTGTAGATTTTTCAGGATATGTGACTTATAGAATCATGTCTGCAAAAAGTAAGAGTTTTACTTCTTCCTTTCCAATTTGGATTCCTTTTCTTTCTTTTTCTTGTTTAAATGCTCTGGCTAGAACTTCCAGCACAACATTGAATAACAATGGTGACAGTGGGCATCCTTGTCTTGCTCCCGATGGGTGGAAGGAAAGCTTTCAGTCTTTCCCCACTGAGGATGAGATTAGCTGTGGGTTTTTCATATATTCCCTTTATCTCGTTGAAGAAGTTCCCTTCTGTTCCTATCCTTTGAATGTTTTCATCAAGAAAGGATGTGGAATTTTGTGAAATGCCTTTTCTGCATCAATTAAGATGATTGTTGTTTTTCCGCTTGAACTTATTGATATGGTGTATATCATTGGCCCCTTTTTAAGGTATGTTTCTCTGGGTGCTTTAATTTGGACAGCCAGAGGAGAATTTTGCCTTAGGACAGAGCAAGACTGTAGCTGACTTTGATGAGATTTTGTACCGCTGCTGACTCTGATTTGTATTTGTATTGTTACTGAAATGATCTAAGGCTTTTTGATATTGTTATGGATGAATGTATTTTGCATTTGGAAAGAATATGTCCTTTTGTGGTCCAAGAGTGGAATGTGCCAGTTTGAAGCTATTATGTACCTCAGAAAAGCCATGTTCTTTAATCCTCATTCAACATTGCTGGGTGGGCTCTTCTTGATTGTTTCCACAGAGATGTGACACACCCAATTGTGGGAGGTGATGTTTGATTAGTTGGTGTGCCAGTTGTGTACCCCAGAAAAGCCACGCCCTTTAATCCTCACCCAATATTTCTGGGTGGAGGGTATCTTTTTTATTGTTTCCATGGAAATGTGACCCACCAAATTGTGGGTGGTAACTTTTGATTAGATGGTTTCCATGGAGATGTGTCTACCCATTCAAGGTGAGGTTGCTTACTGGAGCCCTTTAAGAGGGAATCATTTTGGAAAAGGCTTTAGAGCCCATGCAGCCAGACACCTTTGGAGATGAAGAAGGAAAACACCTCTAGGGGAGCTTCATGAAAGGAGAGAAAGCTAGCATACATTTACTATGTGCCCTTCCAGCTGAGAGAGAAACCCCGAACTTCATCAGCCTTTCTTGAGTGAAGGTAACCTCTTGTTAGGGCTTTAATTTGGAAATTTTCATAGCCTTGCCTTAATTTGGACATTTCCATGGCACTAGAACTGTAACCTCACAACCTAATAAATCCACTTTAAAAAAAGTCATTCCATTTCTATTATATCACATTCCAACAGCTTGCAAACTAGAACAAATGGTTTCCATGGAGATGTGTCTTCACCCATTCACAGTGGGTGTTGCTTACTGGAGCCCTTTAAGAGGGATCCATATTGGGAAAAAGTTAAACAGCCACCAGAACTGACAGAGCCCACACAGCCAGAGCTCTTTGGAGATGCTGCAGGAAAATGTCTCTGGAGAAGCCTTATGAAATGAGGAGAGAAAACTAACAGACATCAGCATGTGCCCTTCCAGCTGACAGAGGTGTTCTGGATGCATGGCCTTTCTTGATTCAAGATATCATTCCCTAGATGCCTTAATTTGGACATTTTCATGGTTTTAGAAGTGTAAACTTGCAACTTAATGAATTTCCCCTTTTAAAAAGCCATTCCACTTCTGGTTTATTGCATTCCAGCAGCTTTTACAAACTAAAACAGTGTATTAAATTAATTGGTTTTCTTGTGTTGAACCAACCTTGCATACCTGGAATAAATCCCACCTGGTCATGATGTATAATTCTTTTAACATGCTGCTGGATTCAATTTGCAAGTATTTTGTTGAGGATTTTTACATTTATATTCATTAAAGAGGTTGGTCTGTAATTTTCTTTTCTTGTAGTATCTTTGTCAGGCTTTGGTATTTGAGTGATGTTGGCGTCATAGAATGAGTTAGGTAACTTTCCCTTCTCTTCAAATTTTTTGAAGAGTTTGAGTAGGATTGGTACTAATTTTTTTTTTTTTTTTTGAATGCTTAGTAGAATTCACATGTGAAACCATCTGGTCCATCCTGGACTTTTCTTTTTTGGGGAGCTTCTGATGACTGATTCAATCTCTTTACTTGTGATTGGCTTGCTGAGGTCATCTATTTCTTTTTGAGTCAATGTTGGTTGTTCATGTATTTCTAGGAAGTTGTCCATTTCATCTACATTGTCTAATTTAATAGCATCTAGCTGCACATGATATCCTCTCATCACCGCCTACATTTCTGTGAGATCAGTGGCTATGTCCCCTCTTCCATTTTTATTTTATTTATTTGCATCCTCTCTCTCTTTTTGTCAGCCTAGCTAAGGGTCAGTTGATTTTATTGATTTTCTGGAAGAACCAACTTCTGGTTTTGTTGATTTTCTCAATAGTTTTCATGTTCTCAATTTCATTTATTTCTGCTGTAATCTTCATTATTTTTTCCATTTGTTTGCTTTGGGATTAGTTTGCTATTCTTTGTCCAGTTCTTCCAAGTGAAAAGTTAATTCTTCGATTTTTGCTCTTTCTTATTTTTAATATGGGCATTTAAGGCAATAAATTTCCCTCTCAGCACTGCCTTTGCTGCATCCCAAAATTTTTGATACTTTGTGTTTTCATTTTCATTTGCATCAAGATATTTACTGATTGGTAATTTCTTCCTTAACTGAATGCTTGTTTACAAATGTGTCGTTCTGCCTCTGTATATTTGTGAATTTTCTGGCCCTCTGTCTGTTATTGATTTCTAATTTCATTCCATTATGATATGAGATAGTATTGTGTATAGTTTCAATCTTTTAAAATTTATGAAGACTTGCATCTATCCTTGAGAATGATCCAAGAGCACTTGAATAAATTGTGTATCCTGCCGTTTTATAGTATAATGTTCAGTATATTTGTTAAGTATAGTTCATTTATTGTATTATTCAAATTCTCTGTTTCCTTATTGATCCTCTACCTAGATGTTCTATCCATTGATGATAGTGTGGAATTGAAGTCTCAAACTATACGGTAGAGGTGTCTACTTCTCCAGTCAGTGTTGTCAGTATTTGCCTCATATATTTTTGAGCACTCTGGCTTGGTGCATAAATATTTATGATTGTTGTTTTCTTGCTGAGTTATTCTTTTTATTATACATGGTGTCCTTCTTTGACTCTTTTAATTGTTTTACATTTGAAGTCTAACTTGTCAGATATTAATATAGCTATCTCTGCTCTTTTCTGGTTGCTGATTGCATGAAATATCTTTTCCCAACCTTTCACTTCCAACCATTTTTGTCATTGGTTCTAAAGTGACTCTCCTGTAGACAGCATGTCTACAGTGTCTCCCTGTAGACAAATGGGTTCATTCTGTCAGTTTACATCTTTTTTAAAATGTATTTTATTGTTAAATATAACATATATACAAAGAAAAGAAAGAAAAAGCAATGACTTTCAAAGTACACTTCAACAAATAGTTACAGAACACATATCAGCATATGTTATGAGTTACCATTCCACTATTTCAGATTTTTTCTTCTAGCTGCTCCAAAACACTGGAGGCTAGAAGAAATATTTGTTTTTCTTTTTGTTGTGAGTAAATTTCAAAGCACATTACAATGATTGGTTGTAGGACATATTTCAGAGTTTGGTATGAGCTACAGTAACATAATTTTAGGTTTTTACTTCTGGCTGCTCTAAGGTACTGGAGATGAAAAGGAATATCAATATAATGATTCAGCAATCACACTCATTTGTTAAACCCTTTCTCTGTATAACTCCATTATCACCTTTGATCTTTCTCCTACTCTTCAGGGGTATTTGGGTTATGCCCATTCAAGCTTTTACATGTTGGAAGGGGCTATTGATAATATGGGATAGGGGGATAGAATTAGTTGATGTTCTAGAGAGGCTGGCCTCTCTTCCTTTCAGGATTTATCTGGTCTAAGGACACATTTAGATGTAGTTTTCTGGAAATTTACCCTAGTGCATGGAACCTATGTAGAATTTTATATAATGCAGTAAGTATTTTTTAGGATTGGCAGGAATGGTTTTGGTTGGGGTTTGGCAAGTTATGGTATGTAGCAATGTCTAACTGAAGCTTGCAAAAGAGTGACCTCAGAGTAGTCTCTCAACTCTATTTGAAATCTCTCAGCTACTGATACCTTATTTGTTACACTTCTTTTCCACCTTTTGTTCAGGATGTCATCGTTGATCTCATGGTGCCAGGGCCAGACTCATCCCTGGGAGTCATCTCCCATGGCACCAGGGAGACTTTCACTCCTGAATGTCTTGTCCCATGTAGGGGGGAGGGTAAAGATTTCACTTCCAGAGTTGGGCTTAGAGAAAGAGAGAGAGAGGCCACATCTGAACAACAAGAGGTCCTCTGGAAGTAACTTTTGGGCTTATCTACAGGTAAGCTACACACATAAGCTTCACAAGAGCAAGCCTCAAGATCAAAGGCTTGGCCTATTGCTTTGGGTGTCCCTAATGTTTAACATGGTATCAGAGGTTTCCCCAGTAATAAAGTTTAATCATTCCATATTTTTTCTCCCATCCCTCAAGGGACTTTGCCAATACTTTTTGAAAATCTGCTTAATATATTCTGGACTGTACCCATTACATTAAGATGTACAGGATTAAAGGCCCTCATTCTTATTCTGGGCTCCCTGTGTTTGGATTGTTTAGATGATCTAGCCAGACAGGTTGAATTAGATTATGCTACAGAAAATTTAGGCTCTGGACAAAATAAACCTTTCTTGCTTTGGTTTCAAAATGTAGATGAGGTTCTAAAATACAATGCCTTCTTTACCCTGGTA
>PVIY010033752.1:0-27758 GCA_004026745.1 Myrmecophaga tridactyla | reverse complement strand
GTTTGTACAAGATTCATACTTTTGAGGTACTTCACACAAGAACTCATTTATATTTGTAGAGTTTCTTCAATTGTTTTTATTATTTTAGTCTTAATGCTTAGATCTTTAATTGAACTATAAATTACTTTTGTGGAGAATGTAAGCAGATCTTTTCTCACTCTATTTCTCTCCAATACAGCTTGCAGGGGAAGGGATTTCCAGAGAAATTTTATTGAGCCCCAAAAGTAAATGGCCCTACCCCTTTTCGAAACCCACCACAAGTTCAGCATTTTACCTATGGTGAGTGATTTCATCCTCAAGTGAGTCTTCAAATTCCTAATTTATAGAAAAGAGTCTGATAAGAGACACCTATTCCCTGCACTGGCAAAAAACACGAGTACGGAAACTTACCACAGCGCAGAGTTAAACACTCTTAACGCAACGCCCACTTTACAACCTCTCGCGACAGTTGTGTACGTCATCCGAGAGCGCCCGTAGCTGGGCTCCTGTCGCGGCCTGTGTCTTGCTGTCTCACCGGCGAGGCGAAGAACCCTCGATCCTCGCGCTGTGTCGAACCTGTAGCTCTTGGCCTTTCGCCACCATGGAGTACCTCATCGGGATCCAGGGCCCCGACTATGTCCTGGTTGCTTCTGACCGGGTGGCGGCCAGCAATATTGTCCAGATGAAGGACGGTGAGAGGAAGCAGGGGAGGCCTGGCCGGGTCAAAGTGTAGGATCTGCGGGTGGGAGTTCGTCGGGGCTGGGGGTACGTGTACTAGGAAGGTCTGGGAGGTGGGGCTAGTCCTGCCTGCACTTCCTTATCTTTTAGAACCGTGGAGATGGGCAAACAAGCCTTGGGGTTTTCATTCGCTCCTCCGTCAATGCTTTATGCACTGGCCTTCCCTGGAAGCTTGTTAAGCGAGAGTTTCCTAATGGAATTCTGTTTATAAGTGTTTAAGCGTCTGCCGGGCACCGGACTTCCTTGAGCCCCTAATTGCTGATAAAGTTCCTATTGTCGCTACTCAGGAGGTTAATTTGCAGGCAGCATAAGGTGGAATCCTGGGGACATTGAGACTGTGGGTCTAGAAGTTTGGCATTTCCCTTCTGCTGCCTGTATCTTCCCGTGACTCAGCTCTGATACTCCTTTTCTAGTTTTGAGGACCCTGGCACTTAATATATCCTTATAGTTAAGTAATAAGTGGATTTAGGAGACTCGAATCCAGCCCCATCATATATTTGCTTTGTGACTTTGTACGAGTTGCTTCGCAGTACCCAGATATTTTCTTCCTCAGTAAAATTAAGTAATACCAATCTCACAGGTTGTTGTGAGGACTGAGTCAATGAGATAGGTTTATGTGCAAATGTCTAGCACAGTGACAAATACTTAGGAGTAATAGTACTAAACACATTATATACCAGGTATTTTAAACGATTTACATTAATTCATTTAGCTCTTTGCCGCAGGCACTATTACGTCTCCATTTTACCAATGTTTAGTTCTGAGGCACAGAAGAAACTTGCCCAAGGTCACAAGTGGCAGAACCCGGGTTCAAACCTGTGCTATCTGCTTGTAACTACTGTATCATACTTTCTCCCTATAGTAAGTACTCAATAAATAACTTTAAAAATATTTTAATTGTTGATCCGTGAAATCGTGTTTTCATGATTGATCATAGAAATGGGTACTGTTGAAAAATTATCATGCTTGGTCTTAGAGATGGTTTAATGCGCTTTTTTTTTTAATTGTGGTAAATAACTTATAAACAAAAACAATAAATTTCAAAGTACATTGTAACAAACAGTTATACAATAGATGTCAGAGTTTGGTGTGGGTTACAGTTGGTTTAATGCTCTTTTGACAAATAAGTTTTGAGCATTTCTATGTATGGCTGTTAACAGTGCTAGGTATTGAGGGATGCAAAGAAGAATAAGATGTGGCCCCTATCTTAAAAGATATTATTTATTTATATATATATATATATATATTTTTTTTTTCATGGGCAGGCTCTGGGAAACAAACCGGGGTCTCTGGCATGGCAGGTGAGAATTCTGCCACTGAGCCATCATTGCACCGCCTAAGATATTATAATTTGATAAGGAATTTAAATACATTTACAAATAATTATAACGCAATCTAGAAAGTCATGTGTCATGTGAAAAGTATAGTCAAATTTCTCAGGTAATCCAGAGGAAGAAGAGAGTCTTTCTGGTTGTAGAGATTAGGGAAAGTTTTCAGGGTAGGTGACAGTTCATCTTGGGTTTGAGGAAAGAAGCATTATTAAATCTGGAGTTTCCTGAAGTGTGTGAACAAAGGCAAGAAGTGTCCATTGTTGGTGCTACAGACATCTGATTGTCAGGCTCTCATCACCTGGGGAGATGGAAAGCCCTCTGAGGCATTGCTTGTGTTCGCTTCTTTCTGAACATAGAGAGAGGATCCCAAAAGTAGTTTGTTAAAATATCTATGTTATGGATTGACCCTCAAGAAATTACTTCATGAAATTCCAAGATTAGTTTGTAGAAGTTTTGTTTATAAACTAGTTTTTTCCAAAGGAGTGAATATTTGTTTGAGAGTAAATTTGTCTGTTATTTTTAATGCTAAGGCTTTTGACAGTCAAATGATTTTAGCAGGAAGCAGTGTCTAGGTAGTGCAATAACTAAATCAGTACCTTTACAATTTTGTCATAATAATGTGTATACAATCACTATGAAAAGCAAAACGTGCTTTCAGACTACTAATGTACACAGTAATTTTAGGTGTTGTAAGGGATGCAGTGTATGAGCTATCTGCAGGGGTTCAAGGCATGACGCAAAGCAATAAGTACTACACCATGATTACATATGGTAAAAGACATATTAGTCATAGTAGGTTAGTTTTTAATATATATGTATATATTTAGTAGAAAATATAGAGTTCCCATATACCCCTCCATTATTAACGCAACATATTTATAACCTGAAATTTCCCCCTTTTAACCACATTCAATTATACAATTCACAGGTGTCAGTCACAGTCACAGTATTGTGCTACTATCACCACAATCATTATCAAAACCTTTCCATCACCCCAAACAAATTCTGCACAATTTCCCATTCCCTACCTCTACCCTGGCCATTGGTAACCTGTATTCTATTTTCTGACTCTGAATTTGCTTTTTCTAATTATTTCATAATCAGCGAGATCATACAATATTTGTCCTTTTGTGTCTGGTTTATTTCACTCAACCTGATGTTTTCAAGTTTCATCCGTTTTATCACATCAGAAGTTCATTCCTTTTTTTTTTTCAGCCAAATAGTATTCCATTGTATGTATATATCTCATTTTATTTATCTGTTCATCGATTCATGGACACTGGGTTGCTTCCATCTTTTGACAATAGAGAATAATGCTGGTATGAACATCTCTGTGCAAATATCTGTCTGAGGCCCTGCTTCAGCTCATTTAGGTGTATACCTAGAAGTGGGATTGCTGGGTCATATGGCAATTCTGTAGTTAACTTTCTGAGGAACTGCCAAGTTGTTTTCCACAGCAGCTGTATCATTTTACATTCCCACTAGCAATGAGTGAGTGTTCCTATTTCTCCACATCCTCTCCAACACTTGTAATATTCCATTTTAAAAATAGTAGCCATTCTGCAGATAGTAACTTTTTGTGGTTTTGATTTGCATTTCCTTAATGGCTAATGATGTTGAACATCTTTTATATGCTTTTTGGCCATTTCTGTATCTTCTTTGGAGAAATGTTTATTCAAGTCTTTTGCCCATTTTTTTTTAGTGCTTTTTTAAATTAATTTTTTAATTTTTTAAAAAATGTAACAACAAACACAAACATTCTTATGAACATTCTGTTCTACATATATAATCAATAATTCACAATATCATCACATAGTTGCATATTCATCATGATCATTTCTTAGATCATCATTCAGAAAAAGAAATAAAAAGACAACAGAAAAAAATTCATGCATACCATACCCCTTACCCCTCCCTTTCATTGATCACTAGCATTTCAATCTAAATTTATTTTAACATTTGTTCCCCTATTATTTATTTTTATTCCATATGTTTTACTCGTCTGTTGATAAAGTAGATAAAAGGAGCATCAGATACAAGGTTTTCACAATCACACAGTCACATTGTGAAGGCTATATCATTATACAATCATCTTCAAGAAACATGGCTACTGGAACACAGCTCTACATTTTCAGGTAGTTCCCTCCAGCCTCTCCATTACATCTTGACTAACAAGATGATATCTATTTAATGTCTAAGAATAACCTCCAGGATAACCTCTCGACTCTGTTTGGAATCTCTCAGCCATTCTCACTTTATTTTGTCTCATTTCGCTCTTCCCCCTTTTGGTTGAGGTTTTCTCAATCCTTCCAGTGATACTGAGTCTAGGATTTCTAGGATTTCTGTCCCATGTTGCCAGGAAGGTTCACACCCCTGGGAGTCATGTCCCACGTAGACAGGGGGAGGTTTTACCTATTTTTTAAATTGAGTTGTTGGCTTTTTTGTGGTTGAAGGACTTCTTTCAATATTCTAGATGGTAAACCCTTATTGGATATATGGTTTCCAAATATTTTCTCCTGTTCTGTAGATTGTTTTTTTTTACTTTTATGATAAAATCCTTTGATACATAAAAGTTTTTTAGTTTTGATGAGGTCCCATTTATCTGTTTTTTCTTTTTGGTGCTTATGCTTTTGGTATAAAGTCTAATTAGGTTAGATTTTAAATTAATGATTTCAGCAGTAAATCCCAAAAGTATTTGGGAATATTCAGGGAAAGGAAAGATCATTGTGTTATGGAGAAAAGAATTTAAATTAGTTCTTGAAAAATGGTTAAAAATACTTATACTCAGCTTTCTCTTGTTATCCCTGTAATCTTTTCTGGCATAATTTTTTTTTTTTTACATGGGCAGGCATTGGAATCGAATCCAGGTCTCTGGCATGGCAGGCGAGAACTCTGCCACTGTACCACCATTGCCTACCCTGGCATAAGTTTTTAAGATAGAGCTTTGGAATTACATGAGGACTCTTTCTCCCACATTTCGTTTCATGAAAGAACTTATGCAGGGTAGGCAAGAATGCTGAAAATGAGTACCATTTTGGGACTCATTTGCTCCAACTATAAAATGAAAATAATACTTGGAATCAGTTTGTCTTGTAAGATGTTTTGGTACTATAGAGAAGACTGTTCCCAAAGATTGCTTGCTTATTTAAGTGGTACAACTCTTGATTTGGTTATATGCTTTATCTCGTTATCTCTTGCCTCCTGGCCTGTATAGAATTGCTTTTAAATTATTCAGAGTATTCCAACCTGCACAGAACTTTCTCTACTCTGAATTCCTATAGCACATATAATCTGAACTACATTGTGTAACAGTGAGTATAGTAATATACCTGTATAAGAATTATTACTGTTTTCCTCACTTGTGAATTAGGCAGGGGTTAGTGATATGACTGTTTTACATGTTAGGAAATAGACTTAAAGATAGCAAGTAATTTGTCTTAGGTTTGGAATGCTGAGCTCAGATTATAACCAAGGTCTTTAGGGTCCAGATGGCTTCCCAAAGCTTTACATGCTCGTGTTCATTTTTTTATCCTTTTGTTTCATGTTTGTGGATCTTTTACATTCCTTATAGAGGACTAGAACTTCACTAGAGCTACACAGGCTGTTTCCTGTACAACTCAGGGGAGCTATTAGCATTTCCCCTACTACTTGCTGTTTATACAATAGATGCTTAAAAAATACTTTGTCTTTTATTTGTCTCATTTGAAATTAAACAGTTTCTGATATTTCAGCCTTTCTTCTAAATGTGACATAAATCTTTTGTAAATAGTTTTCTCCCTCAAAAAAGGAACAGATTTTTAAAAATAATGCAATTTATTAAATATTTTCTTGCAAAAATGATGGCATATTAAATATCGAAAATATTAGAAGTACTGGTGTTCTAGTTTGTAAGCTGCTGAAATGCAATATATCTGAAACAATGGCTTTTTTTGTTTTACATGGGCAGGCACCCGGAATTGAACCCTAGTCTCTGTCATGGCAGGCTCGAGAATTCTGCCTGCTGAGCCACCATGGCCCGCCCCAGAATGGCTTTTAAAAAGGGGAATTTGTAAGTTGCAAGTTTTCAGTTCTAAGGCTGTGAAAATGTTCAAATTAAGGCATTCAGGGAAAGATACTTTGGTTTAAGAAGGCCGGTGATGTTCAGCTGAAAAGGCACATGGTGACGTCTGCTAGCTTTCTCTGCAGGAATCTTCAACGGCTTCCCCGGGGCTCTGTCCATTCTGTTCGCTGTGTTAGTTCTGGTGTCTCTAAAGCTTTTTCCAGAATGGTTCCCTGTTAAAGGGTTCCAGTAAGCAACCCCACCTTGAGTGGTTGGAGACACATCTCCATGGAAACCATCTAATCAAAAATTACCACCTATAATTGGGTAGGTCATATCTTCAGGGAAACAAAAAAAAAACTTTCATCCAGCAATATTAAATGAGAATGAAAGAATTTGGCTTTTCTGGGGTACTCAACAGATTCAAACTGACACAACTGGTAAGCAAAAAGAAGAAAAATACTCTCATCACTAGCAAACAAGAACTTAGAGCATACCCTTCTAGTCCTTTTTCTATGCATAGTACTGTAAGTGATTTTTCCTTTTATAACCAAGTTTACAAACTAATAGTCTTTAAATCTTTTGTAGCTTATATAATGAGTACAAATTTGTCTAGGTGTTTTTAAGGCAGTTTGAGTTTACCTACAGATATATTTTGTGTTTTTTCCCACAAGCCTAACTAGCCATATTACTGGCATCTACAACTCTCAAACATTTGTAAAATATTTGACAGTAGTATTCTGTTCTTTAAATCCTGTTAAGGGATTTTGATATTTCAGAAGCTCTCAAAATGTCTCCCAGGGAAGATTATTCAGCACTATTTGAAAAATAAAAAGTGAAAGTGAGAGTACGATAGGGAGCTTTAGGTTTTTTCTGAAGCTATAGACTGAATATGGAGTTTTTTTCCTCAGGTACTAATTGCTATCTGAATAGTTGTTTATCAGTCTAATCTTAATGAATCTGGTTCAGCTAGATAAAACTAGAGTATTAGGATTTTTGTGAGGTATTTTTAAATAGCTTACTGTTTGAATATGTGTTAGAATTTTTACTTTGAAACTGGGCTTGGTTTACCTTTTTTTTTTTAACTGTTTTATTATGTAGTATAACATATGTACAATGCAAAGAGATAAAAAAGTAGTTATAAAAATAAAATAGTTTTCAAAGCACTCTTCAACAAGTAGTCACAGGACAGATCCCAGAGTTTGTCATGGGTATATGATCCTCTCAGATTTTTCCTTCTAGCTGCTCCAGTATAGGAGGCTGGAAGGCTTAAATATGTTTTTATCATCACAATCAACTTTTTTTTTCTTTTCTTTTTTTTTTGTGAAAAGTAACATATATACAAAAAAGAATAGATTACAAAGCACAGCACCACAATTAGTTGTAGATCATATTTCAGAGTTTGGCATGGGTTACAATTCTACAATTTTAGGTTTTTGCTTCTAGCTACTCTAAAATACTGGAGACTAAAAGAGATATCAATTTAATGATTCAGCATTCATATTCATTTGTTAAATCCTATCTTCTCTGTGTAACTTCACCATCACCTTTGATCTTTCTGTCCTCTCTTTAGGGGTGTTTGGGCTATGGCCATTCTAAATTTTTCATTTTGGAAGGGTCTGTCACTAATATGGAGTAGGGAAGCTTTCAAAATGTCTCCCAGGGAAGATTATTCAGCACTATTTGAAAGATAAAAAGTGAAAGTGAGAGTACGATAGGGAGCTTTAGGCTTTTTCTGAAGCTATAGACTGAATATGAAGTTTTCTTCCTCAGGCACTAATTGCTGTCTGAATATTTGTTTATAGATCTAATCTTAATGAATCTGGTTCAGTTAGATAAAGCTAGAGTATTAGGATTTTGGGGAGATATTTTTAAATAGCTCATTGTTTGAATATTTGTTAGAATTTTCACTTTGGAACTGGGAATGGTTTACTTTTAAGGTGATTTATATTCTTAGTTGAGTTTCTATTCTTTGGTGTGATGCCTTTTTTTTTTTTTTGCATGGGCAGACACTGGGAAACAAACCCGGGTCTCTGGCGTGGCAGGCGAGAACTCTGCCTGCTGAGCCACTGTGGCCCGCCCTTGTGATGTCTTCTTAATTTTAATTATAGCACCAGTTCTTTTCATACATGGTTTGTGTGTATATAAATATAACATTTTTATTTTTAAAGACATATCAGGTCTTTGTTATCATGAGCCTAAAGATAATCACCATTGGCTTGATTTTTAAAAAATTATTTTTATTGATAAGTCTTAGAAACATTCCATTCATGGTGTACAAACACTGGCTCACAATATCATCACATAGTTGTGCATTCATCACCATGATCCTTTTTCAGAACATATGCATCACTCCAGAAAAAGAAATAAAAAGAAAAAAAAGAAAACTCATATATATCATACCCCTTACCCTTCCCTTTCATTGACCACTAGTATTTCTATCTACCTAATTTAACTTAACCTTTGTCCCCCCCTACTATTTGTTCATTCTCCATCCATATTTTTCTCATCTGTCCATACCCTAGATAAAAGGAGCATGAGACACAAGATTTCACGATCACACATTCACATTGTAAAAGCCATATCATTATACAATCGTCTTCAAGAATTAAGGCTATTGGAACACAGATCAGCAGTTTCAGGTACTTCCCTCTAGCCACTCTAACACACCATAATCCAGAAAGAGTTATCTATATAATATGTTAAGAATAACCTCCAAGATAACCTCTCGACTGTTTGAAATCTCTCAGTTGCTGAAACTTTATTTTATTTATTTATTTCTTTATTTTGGCACGGGCAGGCTCCGGGAATCGATCCTGGGTCTTTGGCATGGCAGGCAAGAACTCTGCCACTGAGCAACCGTTGCTTGCCCTGAGAATTTATTTTGTCTTATTTCTCTCTTCCGCCTTTTGGCCAAGAGAGCTCTCTCAATCCCTTGATGCTGGGACCCGACTTATCCCGGAATTTCTGTTTCACGTGGCCAGGGAGAGTTACACCCGTGGGAGTCATGTCCCATGTGGTGGTGGGAGGGCAGTGAGCTCACCTATTGCATTGGCTTAAGGAGAGAGGCCACATATCTGAGCAACAAAAGAGGTTCTTTGGGGGTTACTCTCTTTTTTTGTCTTTTTTTCTAATTCTATTTCTTTTTAACTTTTTTTTATTGTATAATATAACATGTACAAAGCAAAGAAATAAAAAAGCAGTAGTTTTCAAAGCGCTCTTCAAAAAGTGGTTACAGGATAGATCCCAGAGTTTGTCATGGGCTACCATATGATCCTCTCAGATTTTTCCTTCTAGCTGCTCCAGAATATAGGAGGCTAGAGGGCTTAAATACATTTGTATCATCACAGTTTTTTGTGATTGACTTTTTTTCCTTCTTTTTTTGTGAGGAATACAAAAAGCTATAAATTTCCAAGCACAGCACCACAATTAGTTGTAGAACACATTTCAGACTTTGACATGGGTTACAATTTCACAATTTTAGGTTTTTACTTCTAGCTGCTCTAAAATACTGGAGACTAAAAGAGATATATCATTTTAATGATTCAGTATTCGTATTCATTTGTTAAGTCCCATCTTCTATGTATAATTCCATCATCACCTTTGATCTTCCCATCCTTCTCTTTAGGGTTGTTTGGGGTGGGCAGTTCTAAATTTTTGATACTGGAAGGATCTGTCACTAATATGGGGTAGGGAGATGGAACTATCTGATGTTCTTGAGAGGCTGGGCTAGGTTTTAGAATTTATCTGGACTAGGGACCCATCTGGAGGTTGTAGGTTTCTGGCAACTTACTCTAGTGCCTAAAACCCTTGTGGAATCTTATAAATTGCCCTAAGGCGTTCTTTAGGATTGGCTGGAATGGTCCTGTTTGGGGGTTGGCAGGTTATGATGGGTAGCAAGATCTACCTAAAGCTTGCGTAAGAGCAACCTCCAGAGTAGCCTCTGGACTCTATTTGAACTCCCTCTGCCACTGATACTTTGTTAATTACACTTCTTTTTCCCCATTTGGTCAGGATGTAATTTTTGATCCCACGGTACCATGTCTGAATTCATCCCTGGGAGTCCTCTCCCACATCACCAGGGAGACTTTCACCCTGGATGTCATGTCCCACATAGTGGGGAGGGCAATGATTTTACCTGCAGAGTTGGGCTTAGAGAGACTGAGACCACATCTGAGCAACAACAGAGGTCCTCCAGAAGTAACTCTTAGGCATGCCTATAGGTAGTCTAAGCTTCTGTGCTTCTACGTTAAGTTTCACAAGAGTAAGCCTCATATTCAAGGGCATGGCCTATTGACTTGGGTGTCCCCAAAGTTTGACACAGTATCAGGGGATTCCCTGAAGGTAAGGTTTAATAGTTCCATAGTCTTTTCCCCCTCCCTCAGGGGACTTTGCCAATTCTTTTTGATTATCTGGTTAATATACTCTAGGATGTTTCTAGGCATTTCAATAATCTACATAGGATTAAAGAACCTCTTTCTCTTTCTGTGCTCCCTGTGTTTCAGTTGTTAAGCTGTACAGATAAATTGAATTAGATTATGCACTACAGAAAATTTCAGTTCCAGATCAAATAAATTCTTCCATTGGTCTCAAAGACTATGTGTGGTTCTAAAATATAGACACTGTCTTCCTTACCCCTATGTTCTAAATTACTTTAACCCCAACCTGTTCGGCTTTGTTCTTATCTGTGAATATCAGATTATACACATAAAACAGCCTCTCAAAATCCAGAAATAATAATCACCACTCCGGACTTAATGTGTTTGCTCTAAAAGCTTCCAATCTAGGCCCCTGTTTTCTTATAAGCATTTTCTAAAGGTAACCATAGCATTGTTGTTTTTTTTATTTCTGGTTTATTTTGTCCCACATGTTCATTCACATCATTGCATGCCTCACGACATTGTTCTTTTTTGTAGCAGCACAGCTACATAAGTATACATAAGTATACACCATCATTCACCATTCGTAAGTATACACCATCATTCGCCATTCTACTTTGTCAGTGCATCCTTCAGGAACCTGCCTTCATCGGGCATCATGTAGAGGGCCCAAAGTCCACTGTCCATCAGCATTCTCAGTTTTGTTCCCAAGAGACAGAAAACCAAAAACACACCACCAAATAGGAAATCTAAACCTCCTCTTAACTCTTGTCCCTCACCCCATTATTTACCTCTCAGTTGCTGTGGTAGTGCTGATGGTTTCCTTCTGAACATAGCTCATAGCAGGCAATAGCAGTTTTCCCCCTCCACCCTGTATACTCTTTGTACAAGAATCATATCTTTGAAGTAATTCTTACAAGAGCGCATTCATATTTCTAATGTGAGTCGGTGGGACACATAGGTCTATACAACCCCTTTCAATCTTGTTCATCTTCAATATGGTAATATTACTTCTAGACCTACTAGAGAATCACCTTCACTCCTATCTATTCCCTTACATTGGAGTTCAACCTCGTTAGCTAATGGTTCACCCATCTCTAGTTTCTGTGTATCTTTAAGTCACCTGTATTCTGTATTATAAGTCTCTGATTATACCTTTATGCTGGTCATAAAAGTGGAATCATACAGTGTCTGTCCTTTTGTGTCTGGCTAATTTCACTCAGCATTATATCCTCAAGGCTCATCCATCTTGTCATGTGTTTCAGGACGTCATTTTGTCTTACTGCTGCATAATATTCCGTTGTATGCATATACCATATTTTGTTGATCCACTCGTCTGTTGATGGGCATTTGGTTTGTTTCCATCTTTTGGTAATTGTGAATAATGCTGCTATAAACATTGGTGTGCAAATGTCTGTTTGTGTCATTGCTTTCTGCTCTTCTGGGTATATACCAAGTAGTGGTATTACTGGGTCATAGGGCAGCTCGATATTTAGTTTCCTAAGGAACTGCCAAGTGGTCTTCTGGAGTGGCTGCACCATTGTACATTCCCACCAGCAGTGCATAAGTGTCCCAGTTTCTCCACATCCTCTCCAATATTTGTAGTTTCCTGATTGTTTAATAGCAGCCATTCTTATAGATGTGAGGTGGTATCTCATTGTAGTCTTGATCTGCATTTCCCTTATAGCCAATGAAAGTGAGCATCTCTTCATGTGCTTTTGAGCCATCGATATTTGCTCTTCAGAAAAATGCCTATTCATATCTTTAGCCCATTTTATCACTGGATTGTTTGTTCTTTTGTTGTTGAGTTGTATGATTTCTTTGTATATACAGGAAATCAAACCTTTGATATGTGATTTCCAAATATTTTCTCCCAGTCAGTTGGCTCCCCTTCATCTTTTTGAGAAAATCTTTTGAGGGGTAGAAGCATTTGATTTTGAGGAGTTCATTTATCTATTTTTTCTTTTGTTGCTTGTGCTTTGGGTGTAAAGTTTAGGAAACTACTTGCTATTACTAGACCTTGAAGATGTTTCCCTACATTTTCTTCTAGAAGGTTTATGGTACTAGTTCTTATATTTAGGTGTTTGACCCATTTAGAGTTAATTTTTGTGTGGGGTGTAAGAGGTGAAAGGGGTCCTCTTTCATTCTCTTGGCTATTGATATCCACTTCTTCCATACCCAATTATTGAAAAGACTATTTTGTCCCAGTTGAGAGGATTTGGGGGTCTTGTCAAAAATCAGTTGACCATAGATTTGGTGGTCTACTTCTGCACTCTTGATTTGATTCCATTGGTCACTACTTCTGTCTTTTTGCCAGTACAATGCTGTTTTGACCAGTGTGGCTTTATAATAGGTTTTAAAGTTGGAAGTGTTAATCCTCTTACTTCATTGTTCTTTTTAAGTGTGCTTTTAGCTATTCAGGGTCTCTTTCCCTTCCAGATGAATTTGGTACTTAGCTTTTCCAAATCTTCAAAGTAGGTTGTTGGAATTTTGATTGGTACTATGTTGAATCTGTAGATCAATTTGGGGAGAATTGACATCTTAACTATATTTAGCCTTCCTATCCATGAGCAGGGAATATCTTTCCACCGATTTAGATCTCCTCTGATTTCTTTTAGCAATGTTATGTAGTTTTCTGTGTACAAGTCCTTTATATCCCTAATTAAGTTCATTCCTAAGTATTTCATTCTTTTAGTTGCTATTTTGAATGGATTTTTTTCCTTAACTGATTCCTCAGCTAGCTCGTTGCTTGTTTGTTGAAATGTTAGTGATTTTTGCACATTAATTTTATATCCTGCCACCTTACTGAATTTATAAGCTCAAGTAACTTTGCTGTAGATTTTTCAGGATCTTCTAAGTATAGTATCATATCATCTGCAAATAATGAGAGTTTTACTTCTTCCTTTCCAATTTGGATGCCTTTTATTTCTTTGTCCTGCCTGATTGTTCTAGCTAGAACTTCTAGCACAATGTTGAATAATAGTGGTAACAGTGGGCATCCTTGTCTTGTTCCTGATCTTAGGGGGAAGGCTTTCAGGCTCTCTTCATTGAGTACGATGCTGGCTATAGGTTTTTCATATATTCCCTTTATCATATCGAGGCAGTTACCTTTGGTTCCTATCTTTTGAGTGTTTTTATCAGAAAAAGTGCTGGATTTTTTCGAATGCTTTTTCAGCATCAATCGACATAATCATGTGATTGGTTTCCCTTTTGATTTGTTAATGTGATATATTACATTAATTGATTTTCTTGTGTTGAACCATCCTTGCATTCCTGGTATAAACCCCACTTGGTCATGGTGTATAATTCTTTTAATGTGCTGTTGGATTCAATTTGCAAATATTTTATTGAGAATTTTTACATCTATGTTCATTAGGGAGATTGGCCTGTAGTTTTCCTTTCTTGTAGCAGCTTTACCCGGTTTTGGTAGTAAAATGATATTACTTTCATAAAATGAGTTAGGTAGAGTCCTTTTTCCTCAATTTTTTGGAAAAGTTTAGGCAGGATTGGTCTTAGTTCTTTTTGGAATGTTTGATAAAATTCCCTTGTGAAGCCATCTGGCCCTGGGCTTTTGTTTGTAGGAAGAGTTTTGATGACTGATTGAATCTCTTTACTTGTGATTGGTTTGTTGAGATCTTCTATTTCTTCCTGAGTCAGTGTAGCTTGTTTGTGTGTCTCCAGGAATTTGCCCATTTCATCTAAGTTGTCTAGTTTGTTGGGGTATAGTTGTTCATGGTATCCTCTTATGATTTCTTTTATTTCTTCATGGTCTGTGGTAATGCACGCCTTCTCATTTCTGATTTTATTTGCATCCTCTCTCTTTTTTTTTTCTTTGTCAGTCTTGCTAGTGCCCCATCAATTTTACTGTTTTGTTCTCCCATTCACTTATCTCTGCTTTAATCTTTGTTATTTCTCTTCTGTTTGCTTTGGGGTTAGTTTGCCGTTCTTTCTCAAGTTCCTCCAGGTTTGCTGTTAAGTCCTCGATTTTTGCTCTTTCTTGTTTTTTAATATAGGCATTTAAGGCAATAAATTTCCCTCTCAGCACAACCTTTGCTGCATCCCCAAAATTCTGATAAGTTGTATTCTCATTTTCATTCATCTCCAGATAGCTCCTGATTTCTCTAGCAATTTCTTCTTTGACCCACTGGTTGTTTAAGAGTGTGTTATTTAAATTCCTCTTAGTGGTACTTTTCAGTTCTGTGCCCTCCTCCAAACCTCCCTCTCCTGTCTTTTTTTTTCAGCTGGCAGAACTTCTTTTAGTATTTCTTGTTGATAATTTTTTTCAGGACTTCTTTGTCTGTAAAAGCTTTAATCTCTCCCTCAGGTTTAAAGGACAATTTAGCTGGGTACAGAATTCTTGGTTGGAAATCTTTTTCTTTCAGGATCTTGAATGTTTAATACCACTGCCTTCTTACCTCCAGGGTGCTTGTTGAGTAGTCTGAACTCAGTCTTATTTGATTTCCCTTGTATGTAGTAGATTGTTTTTTTCTTGCCACTTTCCAAATTTTCTGCTTCTCTTGAACATTTGACAGAATTATTAGTGCCTTGAGGAAGGCCTATTTGGATTTATTCTGTTTAGAGTTCTTTGGGTTTCTTTGACTTGTATATTTATGTCCTTTATGAGGGTTGGGAAGTTTTCCCCCATTATATTCTCAGCTACTCTACCTAGACTTTTACTCCTCTCTTCTCCTTTTGGGACACCAATGATTCTTTTATTTGTGTGCTTTGTTTTGTCTGTCATTTCCCTGAGTTCCCATTCAATTTTTCCCATCTTTTTTGCCATTTGCTGTTTTGAGTCTTTGAAGTCAATTATCCTGTCCTCTATATCACTTATTCTTTCTTCTTTCTCTTCAAATCTGGTGTTGTGTACCTGTAGTAAGTTTTTTATTTTGTCAACAGAGTCTTTATTCTCTGTGATTTCTGCCATTTTTTCTATATATTCTTTCAAATTCCTCTTTGTGTTCTTCTACTTTCTTCTTGATCTCCTTTATGTCATTTACTATCCAGCTTATTTTATTAAGTAGAGTTGTATGAACATCTTTGATTAGTTGTTCCAATGCCTGTGTCTCCACAGGTGTTTTAGTTTGGTCGTTAGGCCGGGCTATATCTGTCTGCATTGTGATATGCTTAGTGATCTTCTGCTGTCTTCCTCGCATATAGATATCTTGATTGATTTACTTTGGGAGTTGATGTCTTTTAGTAATCTAAAGCCTTGCATTTATGGGATAGTTGTACAGCAGGGAGCAGGGCACGGGGTGGAGCACTCAGCACGGTGATTTGTTTCAGGGCAGGTATGGGCGCAGGTTGGGGATGTTATGCTGGTCTTTGTGAACTTGGGTGCTCAGGGAGGCCAGGGAGGATGTAGCTATACAGGTGCACTGGTCTGGGGGATGTAACTCTGGTGTGTACTGGTCTAAGGCACGGGACCCTTTGTGTGCATACGTAGAACTGTGGCAGCAGGTTGGCGTTATGCCTTCGTGGATTGGGGGCAGATGTGACCCAGCTGTGCAGGTCAACACTTTCGCAGAGCTGGGAAATGAGGCTAAAGGCTGTGCCCATGCGCGGTTGTAGGACTACTGTAACTTGCAGTTCCTAGAGCAGAATGATGTGATTGGGGGCCTGTGCGCATACGTGGGCCTGGAAGTGCCTTAAATAAATGCGCTGAGCTCAGGGAGGGTGGGGTGAGGCTGTGTGACACTGTGGGTGGTGGAGCAATGGTAGTGTAGGTATGGAGGTTAGTGCCTGCAACCTTTATATGCTGGCAACAGGCTGCAGGGAACAGGAAGGGGGAGGTAGCACTCGGGAGGGGGTTTAATGTGGAGAGTGAAAGAGAGAAATTAATACAGTAGTCTATTAAAATCAAAATAATAATTGGCAAAATTATTCAGTATAGTATTTGATAAAACTTGTTATTCATTATGGTAAGTGATTAACCTATATATGGTTACATAAATAATAGCCATAAATTTCTAACACCGTCTTTTTTTTTTGAGCAGATCATGACAAGATGTTTAAGATGAGTGAAAAAATCTTACTTCTATGTGTTGGAGAGGCTGGAGACACTGTGCAGTTTGCAGAATATATTCAGAAAAATGTACAACTTTATAAGATGAGAAATGGTAGGTAATGTTTAGAATATAGCTTTGGCTGGCTTGTCTTTAAATTTGAACAGAGTAGAATATTCTCTGTTGGCAGTTCCGCATATAAGCAGACCTTAGTGGTCAGTTTGTTGGATTTTCCTATCTTAAAAAGCTTATCTATAAGCCTTTTTCTGATTGTAAAGATTCTCTAAAAATCCCAGAGTAGAAAGGAGAACCATTATTTTACTAACACTTGGGGGATAAAACCAATTTAATCTTGATGATGGGCATGGTAAATCAGACTTTTTAAGTGTTAAATATTTCAGAGGATGTAATATGAGCTGAAATATATTTGAATCTCAGAGCTAAAAAACGAAACTAAAACTTGGCGTTACTATGTCCTATATGACAAGTCACATAGGAGCCTTCATTTTCCTTATCTCTAAAATGGAATTGAAGTAATAATGAATACATATGAAAATGCTTTATAAACTTAGAGCTCTGTATAATTGTAAGGGATTTACTGTGTCATAAAAGGGTTCTACTTGATCTTTCTGGTAGGTTCCTATCTAGGTAGATAATTAATGCTCTTTTTAGAGCTAATGAACCCTTATCCACTGGGAAAGTCCCCCCCCCCAGCAGACAATAGTAGCCCCTAGCTCTCTGATCTGGGATAGTTTTTAGAGACACTATAGCAGAGAGAACTCTACTTCCAGTTACTTCACAGGTCTCTATTATTCACAACATTGGTATAACTCAATTTGTGTATAATTGCATGTGTAAAATGACTAATTAAAATCCATTCACACAGCTTTTTAAGCTGCAGATTTAGCATCATGCATTCAGTTTCATATATATTTTGAGGACTTTGTCTATGTTAGGTATAATTGTTAGTACCACAGAGAATTCAAAGGACAACAAGGCTTAGGCTCTGCCATTTAGGACCTAAAGTACATGGTACTTACGTTTAGGCAAACATAGAATATTTCAAGAATCCTGATACTATTTATATAGTGGTTCTACTTTTTCCTATATGACCAGGTGAAGGGTGCCAATAACATTTCTGAAGTACAGTTGGTACAGCAGTACTTCACTGGGAAATAGGGGAGAAGTGAAAAAGAGTAGAGGGAATTGCTTGTTGTATGGGTCTTAGGGTCGGAAGTCAGTGAATAAAACAAAAATTGTCTGTTGTTAAAAACCCTTAGATTACCTTCCTGATACAGTTTGTGTATGTAACCCTATACAGTAATTCTTATATATAAAAAAAGTAAAAAACTGAGCTAAGGCTAAAGAAAGAAAAAAGGAAAATCTACATCTAGATGACTGGGCATCAATTTTTCTACCTTTAAGATAACTGTCAAATCCTTAGTGCTATTTAGGGAATTCGGTAGAGAATTCAGAAGTATTCCTCCTCTTCCAGAGTTGCTTACTTTATGATTTAATATGTACTAATGGACTGTTGTGAGAATGAAATTCAGTGAACACACTTGAAACATAGTTGCTCAATAAATATTTGTTAGAATTTTAATCAGAATCTTGCTTATTCCAACAATTTTGTTTGAAATGTTGCAGGGAATTACTTAACCACATGCCATCTTTCCAAACTGGCATTTCTGTGGGTCCACTAATTTGTGGGTCATTCTCATGCCTTTTGGCACTGGTCACATTTTACTGAGTGTTAAGTTCCAGGGTGACTGCATTGTTAAATGTGCATCTGATGCAATTCCTCTGGACTGTACCTTTCTATATTTGATATACTCTGTTTTTCGAAATGTTGTAGATAATGATGGAAACATTCTTTTTCTGTGGCTTATACTTTTGAAAGTCATATTATACTTCTTAATAAAGTTATATTTTTTAAAAAAAAGAAAACCTTAAACAGCATGACTCTGAGGCTGTCCTACCTTCAAGCCTTCCTTCTCCCAGTATTCTCTTTGAAATTAACTTTAAAAATTGACAACTCAAGACCTCTTTCTTTTTATTTTACACCTTCGTGTTTGCACCTCTTTCCTTCTATAAAGGAAACCATTGCCTGGTGATGAGCGGCTTAAGGAAGGCTATGAATTTGATCCTACCATACAGTGTTCACCTAGGTTCTATTTTGTGGCCATAAATTACCGTCACTACTAGCAAGATGTTTCACAAATGTTAAATGAGGAAAGGGACTAGAAGTAGTATGTATTCCAAACACTGCGTGAGTGTACAAAAGATGGTGGGCTTTAGAACTAGGGTAGTGGAATGATTTTGAGGGTATTGATACTCTTTCTGTTTCATTTTAAATATGACTTTATCTTTTGTACCAGGTTATGAATTGTCTCCCACAGCAGCTGCTAATTTTACTCGCCGAAACCTGGCTGACTGCCTTCGGAGTCGGGTAAGCAGTATAATAGGCAGCCTTAGGTATGAGGAGAAGAATCTTCTGTGCTCCTTTTATATTCCTGTTATGCATGTGTTGTAGTTTTGCTTTTTTTTTTGCCTTCTGAATTCTTCCTATTGCTACTCACTCATTTTCCAGTCCCTTTGGATTTGTTTTACCTTTCTGAAGAGATGCAAAGTAAAACCCAGAGGGTAAGTATACATTCCCAAAGATTTTGTATGGTGGACACCAACTGTGAAAGCCTGTGACAACCTTTTAAAAATTCTTTTCCAAAATGTTTTCACATCAAACCATGTTTCTTAATTCCTTTCGTTGATGGTCCTTACATGGACATGGTAGTGGAGGTGAATCCTCGATGATAATGCTGCAAATTTTCATGTCTTCTAATATTCAAGATTATTATCTTTGTCTTTCTGTTTATATCAAAACACACAGAATTATTCTTCCTCCCTTATTCTGGCCTTGCTGTTATCAGAGCATGGTAATAGATATAATATTAAGGATTGAATGTATTAAGGGTTATGTACGTTGTTGCCAAGAAAGTTCATGATTGTTAATGGTGTGTGTTATTCCTTTCCCACAGGGACTAAGCAAATAGATCCTTACCATGTGCCATTACGCCCACTCCCCACCCATGCCTGTTTACTCATCTTTGAAATCCAGATAACTTCCTAACCCCACAGGAGTGCTAGGAAAATGAATGCTTGTAAATCATAATATTTAACATTCATATCACTTTTGCCCAAAGCATTTTGCTTAATAATTTAATCTACTCACTATCCCACTGAGACAGGTAGTAGTTAATTCTCTATCACTGATGTGGAGTGAAAGGCATAAAGAAGCAGAGAAACTAGCTTCAAGTTACACAGCAGGTCAGTAGTACTACAGTAATTGTGCCATAACTATTTGACTGTTCTGCTTTATGTCATCAGCTCCTTGGTTCTTCAGGATTTTTTCTAGAATTTCAGTGTTGTTCATAATTTTATTACAGTTTTAGTTTCAGTTGCAGTTACTTAAACTCAGTTGTAACAGAAATATAAACAGGTATAGGTGTTATGTTTTTTAAAAAAAATTACTACAGACCATTAATGCAGTTTATTTTGTAGTGTACAATAATACTGGATTGAGAACTTCTCAATAAATAGCATTTCTTTTTCTCAATGCTTGCTTTAGCCAAGGGCTTGTGTACTCTGACGGATCCTTAAGTTTGAAGAGAAACTCTAGAGGTTGTGGTAGACAAATTTATATACAGTGTTTTGATCTGCATGAGAAGTCAATGGCGTTTTCTTGATCACTCTTCTCTAAGAGAGGAAAATTCCTGCCACTGAGAGATTCCTCTGGTTTTCAGTAAACATTATGCTGTGGCTTGCTGTGTAAGATATTCCTCTTACTTACCAGGCAGAAATGGAATAAGATTTCCAGCTTTGGGCACAATAAACATTTTGTCATAAATGCTACAGACATTAAATGAATTAAACTCATTTTAGAATTGAGATAAGATTGACAGTGTTCTTCATGCAAATGTGGTGGATATGGTTAATCTTCTCTTAGCAGAAACGTTTGATGTCTTCCTTGTAGACCGTGACATGGAGCTTCAAGTAAATAGTAGATAATGACTACCTCTGCCTTGTGCATGTATGTATGCTGTGTCCAATCACTGCTTCCCCCACCTCCCATCAAAATAAATTGTTGTTAGTTCTAAAATATGAATTCATATTTTAGTCATTTTATTCTATCTTTTATTCTGAGGTAATCATTTTATTCTGTCTTTTATTCTGAGGTAATTATTGTTTTTCAGTCTTCCTAGTAAGTGCAAAAATCCCTAAATTTAGTACATTTACAAGGTTAGATCATTTGGCACGTGAGACTTATTTTGGTTTCAGATACCATGAATAAGTTTGTATCTATAGCTCAAATTGTTTGATTTCTAGTTTACTCTTTCTTGTGTGTGTGTTTGTGTGTTTTGGAGGTGCGTTGGGGTTGGGAGGACATTTATCACCCAGAGCATATAATGAATCTCATGTAAACTGGTTCATAAGATGCAGGCACTTTAGAATTGTGCTTAAGAACACAGCCTCTGGAATTTGACTGCTTTGATTTGAATCTTTGCTCACTGATGTGTCTTTGGACGCTGTGGCTTTGCACAAGTTCTAAACCTTCATTTATTTACAAAACAAAGCACCTACTTCATAGGATTATTATAAAGATTAAATGAGGTCATCTGTGTAAAGCTCTTAGCACAGTGCATGGCGCATTTAACCGATTATTTTTGCTTTTATGCTTCTATTGCTGTTTAGCTTAAGAAGCAGTTTAATAGCTAAAAATTAGCTTCCTGTGGTAAATATGTTGTCGTGTTATTTTAGTTGAACTGCCCTGTTAGTAAAGATTGTGATGTAAAAAAAAAAACCACTGGACTGGGTTTATAAGAGAAAGAGAAGAAAACTAACATGGAACACCTACTATACACTAGGCTATGTTCTAGAACTCACAATCCGATATGGGAGCCACAAGACATATGTGGCTATTTCAATTAAAGCTAATTAAATTAAGTAATATAAACAAATTCAGTTCCTCAGTCATACTGGCCACATTTCAAGTGCTCAGAAACCATACGTGGCTAAAGGTTACCATATTGAACAGTGCGGATAGCACTGTCATCACATAGCACTATTTAGATACTTACATATGTGACTGTGATAGGTTGAAAGTGTTGTGTACCCCAGAAAAGCCATGTCCTTTAATCCTGATTCAGTATTGTAGGGTGGAAGCCTATGGTTAGATTATTTCCATGGAGATTGAACTGCTCAATTGTGGGTGTAAGCTTTTGATTAGATGGAGATGTGACTCCGTCCATTTAAGGTGGGTCTTGATTAGTTTACCAGAGTCCTTTAGAAGGGATTACGTTTTGGAGAAAGCACAGTTGCTTGAGAGCCAACAGAGACACAGGTGCTGACAGACAGAGTAGATGCCTAGACATGGATGTTTGGTGATGCAGAGCCCAGCAGAAGTCACCGTGTGCCTTCCCACGAGATGCTAAGCAAGCCAGAACCCAGGGTTTTGTCCCAGTGGACCTAAATGAAGGCCCACAGATGCTTAGAGAGAAAACCACTGGCATCAGGAGCTGAGAGCAGTGGAACTAGGAACAGGGACCAGCAGATGCCAGCCATGTGCCTTCCCATGTGACAGAATCAGCCTTTCTTGAGTCAAGGTATCTTTCTCTGGATATCTTAGTTTGGACATTTTTATGGACTTAGAACTGTAAACTTGTAACTTAATAAATTTCCATAATAAAAGCAGTTCCATTTCCGGTATATTGCATTCCTGCAGCATTAGCAAACTAATACAGTGACTTTGTTTAATTAGGAGACTGTATGGTGAGTGTTATTCTCATTTTACTTGCAAGGATATTGAGGATGGTTAATGTACAAGGGCATATATAGTCCATAGAAGACTGAGCTAAGATTCTTAACTTCAAATGCCATACTCTTTCATGCTATCTTCTTTATTAGTTACTGAAGTAATATACAAATATGCTTGTGTATTTGGGGAAGCATGAAGTGTTCAGATCTATTTAAATGTTAGTATGCCCACATGAATTTATGAACATGTGCCCATCGCAGATGTTCAATAAGTATTTGTTGAATAAATGTCACCCAGTTAGGTTCACAGATATTGTGCATTTAAACATGGGAAGGGAATTTTAAAGTGTTTCTAAGGAATGGATATTACTTCTCCAGGTGAGAATTAACAAGAAATCAGGAGATGAAAAAAGACACACGTGGCAGTAAATCAAGAGTTTTCATTTTAGTTTTTATGTAAATTCATGTGAACATTTAGGTTGGCCTTTGCTTGGTTAGACCGCATGGTGCAGATTACAAAGGGGCTTTTGTTATGGATTTGACTCCTCAATTTTGAATATTTATGAGCCCTCTTTAAACTTGTGTTTTGGATTTGATATGTTAGAGTTCCAGTCCCATCTCTGATCCATAATAGTTTTTGTAATCTTGATGTTTGCTGAGACTCAGTTTCCTTGTTTGTTAGGAAGGGAGGAATATTCAAATGTATCAAATTATGAGAAATGAGAATTAATCGTTGATTTAATAAATATTTTTTAAATGAATAAATGGTACCTCCCTGGCAAATAACACTTAATAAAATTACTCCATCACTGAAGAATTTGTATTTGGATTTTTAACAGGATTATTTTGAAAACTTTGTAATAATTTATGGGCATAGTTTGTGCTGTATAGATTTAAAAAAATGTGCAAATCCTGTTTGTTTAAATTCTCCTTACCATTTAATTAATGGGCTTTAGAGGGAGGCTGACCACTAATAGTGCTGTTTTTTTATTTGAAATGTATAGTGTGGCACGTTTGGCACAGCCCATCTAAATGCCTTAAAATATCTGTTATCCACCATCTCCATTTTACAGATGTGGAAATTGAGGTAGGACCCAGCCAAATCTGATGTCCTTAGGGAATGCTGAGTTTGTGGCAAGCCTTAGAGTAAAATGCAGGCCTCTATGGGATGTTATCTTCAGGGCTTTACTACTGCTATTTGCTGACCAAAATATTTTCATAACCTTTTTTCTTTTTGCATGTGTAGGCACTGGGAATTGAACCCAGGTCTCTGGCATGGCAGGTGAGAACTCTGCCACTGAGCCACCGTCACACCGCCCCATAAACTTTTTTTTTCTTTTGCATGGGCAGGCACTGGAAACCAACTGGGTCTGGGCCTCCGGCATGGCAGGAGAACTCTGCCTGCTGAGCCACCATGGCCCACCCCCCATAAACCTTTTTAAAGTGTTTGGTGAACCTTTGTTCATTGGTTTTTTTTATAGGGCTATAGTTGTAAATGCTTAGCAAACAAACAATAGAAATAATGATGGCAAGGTTGGGTGGGGGCAGTCATCCAGCCTGGTGTAGTAGTTTTCCAACTTTGTTCCATAAAGCAACCTCAGAAAACTCACTAGGAAAAAACAGTGTGGTAAAACTTCAGTCTCTGTTTCATAGATCAACTCAGCAGTTAATCTGTTTTATGTTTTGGGGGTTCATGTAAAATTTTACCTGAAAAGGTGGTTCTAGTGCCCCTCCCTCCAGTGTTTGGAAACTAGTGATAAAGTTGAAAGAACCTGATACGAGAGGTTTAGCACTAGGTCTTCTGTGAGCTAGTTGAAAAACCTTGGGAGAAAGAGAGAATTTGGTTGAATGATTTTTATGCTTTCTTCTAGCCCCAAAGAGTATGATTTAAAGATCTGGTGTTGAGACCATAACCAGACTTTGAGGTTTTTTTCAGTAAATGGAAAGAATATGTAGAAAAGAATTTCCGGTATTATATATTCCCAGAAGTGACTTGGCTTGTCCCGGCACTGTGAGCTGAATTTGCGTACCTATCATCTGGTTAATAGTAGGTGTGTATTGTGTGCTAGAAGAGTCTTATTGCTTTGAGCTTTCTATTCTGACCACCAGAGTTCTTCTCATGTCTTTGGTGGCTGGCACAAAGACATCATCTGCTTATTGATATCAGTGAGGTCATGTGAACAGATGGTTCAGGTGAAACCCTGACTTTGCAGGTCTTGTCCCCTAAACACGATCAACCATTTGTTACATGTGATTAAAAGATCACTAACAAGGGTAATTTCACATGCTTTTTGGCAAATGTGGTTAGCAGGATGTGACATGACACAGCACTGCCTTCCCCCATGTGCCATCTCCCTTGAGGCCTAATCTCCTCTGCTCGCCCCCATCTCACCCATGCCCAGGCTTGCCTTCCAGCTCACCTGCTCCAGATGGGAGGCACAGTGGGAGGACACTGGCAAAGGCAGATGTGTTTGTTTTCCGGAGAAAAAATGTTGTGCTGCTGCAGATGGCAGTGCCTTGGAGCAAATGGCAGCCTTTGACACCGTTGCCACACAGCCTGGGCATCTTGACAGACTGAGCTGGCTTACTTTTGGTGATGGGGAAATTGAAAAAAAAAAATCAAGATATTCATCATGAAACTTCTGGACTTTCTGGGAAAGCAGCAGTCGTTTTAAACTTAGAGAGTAATTTTCCCCACAAGTTTTTCAACTAACTATGGATTTTCACTAGGCCCAAGAGTTATATGTCTGTTAATTACCTTTGCCTCTTATGCTTAATAGGACATAAAGTTAAAACTGAAAACATACAGCTACATTTAGACGCCAACTCAGTAGTACTGCAAAGCACATTGTGTCCCAGGTCAGATCTCATAGCAGTCTCATAGGATTGGGGGTGGTTCATGTCTGTCCCATTGGAGATACCACTGTTCTATTTTTAGTGGTCATTTTTATTTTCCAAAGGCCCAGAGACAGATGTGCCTTGAAGTTGAGAAGCCTTAATTAATATGACAACACTTTGTGCTTATAGTGTTTTTCTACCAAGAAGAATAAGAATTCTGATAGCTGCCCTTTTAAACAGTTTGCTTATACGATCATTAGGGCTTGACTAAGTCCATTAAGAAGACAAAGACCATGTATAAATCATTACACCTACTCATCTCCTTAGGAAAAAAAAATGGCTTAAGAAGAATCTTTCTTTGAAAGTTGTTGGCTTTATCAGGAAACCTTTTTTTTTTTTTTTTTAATATGTGCTGTTTTTCCTAGCCCTAGTGCTGATAGAGTTAGGAGTTTGCAGGTGTAAAGTCCTCCCCCTCCCCTTCCCCATCTCTCTCCAGGGGGTTGTATGTGAGAAGGTGTTGCTTTCTCACTCAGAGAGCATATATATGTGCTACCCTGTTGGATTCCTGCTGCGAGCAGAGAGAAACCCTGTTCTGGTTGAATGGAATGAGCCTATTGGATGGCTAGATTGTGCAATACCTTAATACTAACTTTTCACCTAAAATATCTTTCCTGTCCACACTGGGGGTGAAGCAACATAGTTAATTGTTCTAGATTTGTATTGTTTTGAAACTCATGTCTTAAAAATTATGTGGTTTCCTACTAAGATTTGGTGTCAGCATGGAGAAGCAGAGTGCTATGCCTGTTTAGTAAGAACATGTTTTTATTGCAGTGTTTACCATTAGAAGTACAGATTTACCCCCTCCTTTTAAAATTGTTTTTAACCAGTGGCCCAGCTTGAGTGGGCATGCCCTAACGTACCTTCAGAGATCCATACACATATACTCTGGCTCCATTAGTACCTCTTTTTACTTGCCCTTGTCCATTATCATGCAGGGATATGAATTCAGGAGCCAATCCCAAAACCACATGAGGTTTTCTTTCCTCTTTCCCGAAACATAGTCATCTAAAATGAAGGACAATGCGGAAGGGAGAGGAAAGGTTGACAATGTTCTATTTCTTGACCTAGAAGATTGTGGCATGAATATTCAGTTTATTCATTAAACTGTATTTATATATTTTATGTACTTTTATGTGTTTGTGTTATTTTATAAAAAGGTTTAAGAAAATTAAAACAAAGGGTAAGAGAACAGGAAAGCATAAAACATTTTTTAATTAAAATTTTTTTTCAGATGTTCATATTTACCATCACTTTTTTTACATAAGCATAAATAAGATTAACTAAATTGGAAAGAAAAAGAGAGGAAATAATACTCTCAGAATCTTTGTAGACCAAAATGACCCCCTAGAATTCCACCCTTCTTCTTCTGGTGCCTACTATTATGTGTAGTTTCTCATAGCCAAAAAGTTCTGTAGCTGCTAATACGCATTTATTCTGTGCAAATCTGCAGTCTGCATTGTCCTTGGTGGTGAGGAAACAGAAATGCAAAGCTTAATGCATGCCTTCAGATGGGAAAATAGGTAAGTCTGTTGCACTGCAGAGTGGCAAGTGCTTTGATAGCCATACACTCAGAGTGCTTGGGGAACACAGAGCTTAACTTTAGCCTTGAAAAGCAAGCTGTTATTAAGGCAGAGATGAAAAGTTTTCTCTTTCCAAAGGGAAAACTTTGGAAGCACAGACCTCAGAGATCTGTGAGAGAGTATGTTAAGTTAGATACAGTGGCTTTCTAACCATGGTCAGGGCAGGGAAAAATAGTCCTCTGAGCCCCCTACTCCTAATTTTATGTTTTAAATAAGGGGCACTGTATGCAAGTTTGGGCTCCGCTGATTGAAAAACTATATCCAAAGTAGTATTTAAAATATGGCTGAGAGTTTGGGAGGAATGGTAAGAAATTGAAACTGTAGAAATGATCCAGTTATTACGACTTTGATGAAAATGCTTTATGCTAAGAGCAGTGAGATACTCTGGAAGTTTAGCTTGTTGACTAAGAGGGGCTTAATGATCAGATCAGATTTAGTTAGATCATTGATCGCTCTTTGGTAGAAAGTTTGAGGAAGGTCTGAAGGAAGCAAGGAGACCAATGAGGAGCTTCTGTGTCCATTAAAACTGTAGAAATAGCTTATATTGAACCTGGGGTGCTAATGGGGGGCACTGTATTCTAATAAAAATGTTCCTAAATAGTCTTTTCCCCAAGATTTCCTTAGTATTCTGTATCTACATGTTACAGATATCTAAAAATATACATAATCATATAGCGTTCAGCATTCATAGGTATGCTTAGTACGTACAATTTATGTAAATTATGCAAGTCTATAGCAAAGCATGACTTCTGTATTTGAAGTTTTTGAGAATTGATTTAAAAGTATATGGAGTCTTAAATTTTCCCGAGAAACTGCCAGCTCATGAAAAAATAATTCAGGTGGCCTTGTTGTAAACATGGTGTTGTTGGTTTTACCATTGCACAATCAGCAATTTTGTTTTGATGTTATTTGGAGGAAAGCAGTATTTTTGATTAGCAAGTAAAATTAACGTAGAAGACAAATACTGTGTTAACTAGTTGGTATAATAAGGCATCTGT
>PVIY010033751.1:0-27766 GCA_004026745.1 Myrmecophaga tridactyla | reverse complement strand
CTGTGTAACCAGCTTCACTACTGTGCATTATATTCCGGTTTGCTTGTCTGTCTCTTCTCCAGACTTTGAGGTCCTACAAGGCAGCCACCCTTTCTACTCATCTCAAAATCCTCAGTACCCACCTCAGTGGGTGAATTCAAATAGTCAATTTTCAAAATGAATTAAACACTTCCTTGCCTCTACCATGCCAGGCCTGCCTGTCTATAGCTCATAATGAAACTGCAGGAACAGATTCCCAATGGTTTTCCCACTGCTTCTCTCCCCACCCCACCCCAGACTGCCCTTTCAACATGATCCGTCCTGAACAAAACGCCCGAAGAACAGAGTAGAATGGCAGAAAGAACACAAGATGTAAAGCTAGACCTGGTTTTTACTGCAGTTTTTTCATAGGCTGATGGGGTCTTAACACATGGCTTTATCTCCCTAGTCTTAGCATCTTCATCTGTAAAATTTGAGGCGATAATCTCTTTCCACAGAGCGGTGGAGGGGGCTCAACGAGAAATGCATGTGAAAATGCGTCGCCATTACTCAAATGTGAGGTATTATTTTTGAGTGGCCACGTATCTCAGGGAAGAAAGGAACAGTAGCTGAAAAGTTCTGCTCTGGAAGCCAAGCAGCATCACGAAACACCATATGACCAGAGAGAGGTAGCCTCCGAGACCCTTCCACCCCTGGGTCCCATTTCGTCTCTTCAACAAAGGGTCTGGGGGAACCGGATATCCAAATGCAAAAGAATGAAAGAGGACCCCTATCTCAAGCCCCATACAAAAATTAACTCAAAATGGATCAAAGACCTAAATATAAGAACCAGAACCATAAAACTCCTAGGAGAAAATGTAAGGGAGCATCTTCAAGATCTAGTGGTAGGCAATGGTTTCTTTAGACTTTACACTCAAAGCATAAGCAGCGATAGAAGAAATAGATAAGTGGGATTTCCTCAAAATTAAAAACTTTTGTGCCTCAAAGGATTTTATGATGAAAGTTGTTCTAGTTTGCTAGCTGCTGGAATGCAATATACCAGAAAGGGAATGGCTTTAAAAGGGAGAATTTAATGAGTTGCTAATTTACAGTTCTAAGGCCGAGAAAATGTCAACTGAAAACAAGTCTATAGAAATGTCCAATCAAAGGCATCAACGGAAAGATACCTTGGTTCAAGAAGGCCGATGAAGTTCAGGGTTTCTCTCTCAAGTGAGAAGGCACATGGCGAACACAGTCAGGGCTTCTCTCTCAGCTGGAAGGGCACATGGCGAAGACGGCGTCATCTGCTAGCTTACTCTCCTGGCTTCCTGTTTCATGAAGCTCCCCGGGAGGCGTTTTCCTTCTTCATCTCCACAGGTTGCTGGCTCGTAGACTCTCTGCTTCGTAGTGTCACTCTCTCTGAGTCTCTCATTTTCCAAAATATTTCCTCTTTTATAGGACTTCAGAAACTAATCAAGACCCACTCAAATGGGTGGAGACATATCATCCCCTAATCCAGTTTAACAACCACTCTTGACTAAATCACATCACCCAGGGAGATGATCTCATTACAGTTTCAAACATACAGTATTGACTAGAGATTATTCTACCTTTATGAAATGGGACTTACATTAAAACATGGCTTTTCTTAGGGGGCACACTTCCCCCCAAACCAGCACAAAAGTGAAAAGATAACCTACTCAATGGGAGAAAATATTAAGAAACTATATATCTGATAACAGTTTAATATCCAGAATATATAAAGAAACCCTACAACTCAACAGTAAAAAAGACAAACAACCCAATTAAAAAATGGGCAAAAGTTTGAATAGATATTTTTCCAAAAAGGAAATACAAATATTGTTAAAAAGCACATGAAAAGATGTACAACATAACTAGCTATTAGGGAAATGCAAATCAAAACCACAATGCGATATCATTTCACACCTACTAGAATGGCTACTACTGAAAAAAAGAGGAAATTACAAGTGTTGGAGAGGTTGTGGAGAAATAGGGAGACTCATTCACTGCTGGTGGAAATGTAAAATAGTGCAGCCGCTGTGGAAGACAATTTGGTGGTTCCTCAGGAAGCTAAATATAGAATTAGCATATGACCAGAAATCTCACTAACAGATATATACCCAGAAGAACTGAAATCAGAGATGTGAACAGACATTTGCAAAGCAATGCTTATAGCTGCATTATTCACAATTGCCAAAAGATGGAAGCAACCCTAGTGCCCAGCAACCAATGAATGGATAAAGAAAATATGATATGTATATGTGTATATATATACATGTATATATGTATATAGGATGGATGTGGTATGTGTGTGTGTGTATATGTATATATATATATATACATATACACACACATATATATATATATACACAATGGAATATTATTCAGCTGTAAGAAGGAAAGAAGGCCTGATGCATGTGGACATTTTACTACGTGAAATAAGCCAGACATAGAAGGACAAGTATAGCATGCTGTCACTGATATGCGCTAATTATAATGAGCAAACGTACAGAGCCAGAATCTAGAATATAGGTTATCAGGGGATAGAAGGAGGGTACAGAAATGGGAGTGAATACTTAATTTGTACAGAATCTCTATTTAGGTTGATTGTAAATATTTGGGACTGGGCTGTGATGATACTAGCACATTACTGTGAGTGTAACTAATAGCACTGAACTATGTTGGTGAATGTGATTGAAAGGAATTTTGGGTTGTGTATATTACTAGAAGGAAAGTTAGAAGATAAAACATGGGACTGAATAACACAGTGAATCCTGCTAGGGACGAAGGACTGTGGTTAATAGTATAAATATAAGAATGTTCTTTCATGAATTATAACAAATATACAACACTATTACAAGGTGCTATTAATAGGTGGCATATGGGAAAAATACATCTAATATAAACTATGGATTATAGTTACAGTGATATTTTCATATTCTTTCATCAATTGTAACAAAAGTACCACATTAATGCAAAGTGTCAACAGTAAGGGGGAACACGGGAACGTTGTATTTTTTTACTGGACTCTTCTGTAAACCTACAGCATCTCTACTTAAAAAAATAATAATTTTTAAAACAGTATGCTAAATAAAAGAAAGAAGACACAAACCATATATACATAGTATATGATTCCATTTATATAAAATGTAAATATCAATGAATCAATAGAGACGGAATTAGATTAGTGGTTATGTAGGGCTGGGGGAGGATAGAGGGATTGAGAAGTGACGGCTAAGGGATACGGGGTTTTCTTTTTGGAGTAATGAAAATGTTCTAAAACTGATTGTGGTGATGAACAAACACCTCTGTGATTAATACAAAAAACCACTGATTTACACTTTGGGTGGATTATATGGTATGCGAATATATCTCAATAAAACTACTTAAAAAAAAAAGGTGGCCCCCTTACCTCACACTATATACAAAAAATAAGCCAAAATGGATCAAAGACCTAAATATAAAAACTAAAACTATACAACTCATAGAAGAAAACACAGGAAACATGTTCAGGATCTTGAGTTAGGCAATAGATTCCCAGACTTTACAACAAAAGCACAAGCAACAAAAGAAAAAATAATGAAACTCATCAAAATTTAAAACTTTTGTGCATCAAAGGAATTTATCAAGAAAATAAAAAGCCAACCTACAGTTTGGGAGGAAAATTTTGGAAACCATATATCTGATAAGAATTTAATATTGGGAATATATAAAAATCCTACGACTCAACTATAAAAAGACAACCCAATATAAAAACGGCAAAGAACTTGAATGTACATTTCCCCAGAGAAGATGTGCCAATAAGTACATGAAAAGATGCTCAACATCATTAGCCACTAGGGAAATATAAATCAAGACCACAAGAGGCTACTGTTTCACACCCACTTGAATGGCTACTTTTAGACAAAAGGAAAATAACAACTTTGGAGAGGATATGGAGAAATAGAAACATTGTTGCTGGTAATGTAAAATGGTGCCGCTGCTGTGGAAAATAGTTTGGCAGTTCCTCAGAAAGCTAAGTTTAAGACTACCATATGACCCAGCAATCCCACTGCTAGGTATAGACCTCAAATGATTGAAAGCAGGGACACAAACAGATATTTGCACACTGCTATTCACATCATCATTATTTACAATGGCCAAAAGGTGGAAGCAATCCAAATGTCCATCAACAGAAAAATGGATAAAATGGATAAACAAAACGGTATATTTATACAATGAAATATTATCCAGCCATAAAAAGAAATGAAGTCATGTGACAACATGGATGAACCTCAAAGACAGCACACAAAAGGACAAATATTGTCTGATCTCATTTATATGCAATAATTAGAATAGGCAAATTCATAAAATCAGAAATTAGAATACAGGTTACTGGGGCAGGGGCGGGAGTGGGAAATGGGGAGTTAATGCTTAATGGGTGTAAAGTTTGTGTTAGGGATGATGGAAAATTTTCGGTAATGGATGGTCGTAATGGTCGCATAATATTGCAAATGGGATTAACACTACTGAATTGTATATATGTTAGTGGTTAAAAGGGGGAAATTTTAGGTTTTATAGAAGTCACCTTAATTTGTTTAAACCCAAACAACTGCACAGCACAGTGTGCCCTAGAGTAAACTATGGCTTATAGTGAATAGAATAATTATAATAATATTGCTTCACCAAATGTAACTAATGCAAAATGTTAAAAAAAAAAAAAAAAGGTGGGGGAACCTCTGTGTGTGAAAGGGGAGGTACATGGAAACTCCGTACTTTCTGCATGGTTCTTCTGTAAACCTACACTTGCTGTAATAAGAAATATAAGTATTCTGGGATTACATCATGATGATGGTTCCATAGGGCATATCGTGAATATACTAAAAGCCACTGAATGGCACATTTTTAAAGAGTGAATTTTATGATGTAAGAAGTTCATCTCGATTAAAAATTATATTCTTTTAAAAATGTGGTTCGAGGAAACCACAAGGAAGGATTTTTAATGATCAAAACCAGTTAAGGGCGGTGCAATAGTGGCTCAGTGGCAGAATTCCCGCCTGCCATGACGGAGACCCGGGTTCGATTCCCGGTGCCTGCCCATGCCCAAAAAAAAACAAAACAAAAAAAGCACCAGTTCAAGATAGCTAAAATTCCGCGCCCCCCGGCACACTTTTGCCCAAACCACAGTCCCAGTGGTTCAGACTGCAGCGCACTACTCCGACCACCAGGGGGCTCTGCGAAGCTCCTGCGTCCCCCCCGACGCCGGCGAGCGCCGTCTTGGCGCCTTTGAAGCGCCTCTGCGTGCGAGAGGCGTGACCAGAGGCGGCGGCGTGACCAGAGGCGGCGGCGCCACGGCACAACCGCCGCCCCCAACAGCCGGCTGCTGCGGCTTCTCCCGGCCTGGGTTGGGGTTGGCCCACTGCCCTAGGTTCTTGCCTGTGCTTGGAGCGCCTCAACCCACCCCCTTTCTCCGGTTCGGGCTGGCCCCGGGCCTCCACTGCTCCCTCCTTTGCCATCTGCCCCGGTATCCTCTCCCCGCCCCGCCGCCTACCGCACTGCTCGGCTCAGGGTCCCGGGTCTCCAAGCCTCGGCCCCATGGCGCTGCAGAGCTCGGGGGTGGCCTTCCGCAAGATCCTGTCTCACTTCCCGGAGGAGCTGAGCCTGGCTTTCGCCTACGGCTCCGGGGTGTACCGCCAGGCGGGGCCCAGTGCAGACCAGAAGGTGAGCCCGGCCTCCGGCGACCCGACCCTCCCCGGGCAGCCCCACGCCGGGAAACGCCTCGTTCTCACAAGTTCTCTTTCTCCCGCCATCCTCGTGTCAAAGTACAAACCGTACGAAAGTTCCTAATGTAATAAAGTGTAAGCAAAATTTTGAAGTAGAAGTAGGTGGGAGTCCACTTAGATCTAGAGCAGGAGGTGCAATTCGGCATACGCCGTGCAAATGCAAGATAGAAAAAAGGAAAACGTTATTTATCAGGTTCTTCCTCAGTGGTTCTCAGCCTTGGCTGAGCATTGGAATTTTCTGGGGAGCTTTAAAAAACTACTGATGCCTAAATTACACCTTCGGAAATCTGATTTAATTGGCCTGGGCTCCAGGAATTAAAAAAAAAAAAAATCTTCCTGGGTGAAGGTAATGCCAAGCCAAGTTTGAGAGTCCATAGCTGTAGGGGGAGGAAACCGAATGATCTGCCTCCTGACTTCAGGAAGCTGAGAGACAAGTTGTAGGGCCAGAGCAGGTGCTGTGAAGGTAATAGAGGTGGGGAATAGGGAATCCAAGCTCAGATGGCCTCCTCAAAAAGTGAATAGGCAAACTTTAACCGGGAGGTAGGTTATAGTCAGGTATCCAAATCAGGGAGGCCCACTTGTCTGCAATCTGAAGTCTGCGATCATACCGAAAACTATCCGCACTGCTGTTGGCAGGCAGTAGACTGAGGTATAACAACGCCAATTCGTGAATAGGGACTATTAAATGTACTCAGCCTGAATGAGTATACTAATCCTCCGCTATCTTTTGCTGTTTACTTTCCATTTTTCACGTTGGGTCTAGCAGTAGCCTCCTATTGTGTTTCCCTATTCATCTCTCTTTCCTTCAGTCAGCGAGTAACATTTCTTAGCATGGCAAACAGCCTCCCTCTACGGCTTCACCTCCCGCCACTCCTCTGCCTGTTTTCTGTTCGAGCCAGATCACAATAAATGCAGCTCCAAGATCGTGTTTGGCTCTCATATCCACAGGAGCAGTTTCCAATTGCAGGACGCTCTTACCTTTCTCCATGCTCCCTCAGTGCATGCTCCAAGCCGGTTTAACATTTGCGCATTGTTGAAGACTCAGTTTGGTATTCTGAGTGAAGTTAGTACATTTTGCATTCCTCTATCAAGATCACATTGTTAATTTGTCTATTCTCGGTAGACTATGAATTCTTTATCTTTACCCTAGGACATTTCTGAGTAGCTGGCCCATTTAAGTCACTCAGTGAGTGGTTGGTGAATGGGTGAGAGTTAAAATAACTCATTTCCCTTTCATAATACTTATCAGTTATTCTTATGTTATTATTTGATCTTCTGGGAGAAAAGTGGAGTACATTTAGCTACAGTTAGCTGCGAAGTAGGGTAGCATAGCGGGGCAGTACTCAAAATTTGAAAACACCCTACTTAGTTCTGCCACTCATAGCTATCTGTCCTTGGGCAGCAAAGTTACTCTGTGCCTCAGTTGCCTTACCTATACCATGGGGATGGTAATAGTACCTACCTTGTAAGGTAGTTTTAAGGATAAAATCAATTACTATATATTTAATATATAAAGTATTTAGAAGAGTACCAGGCACCACATAATACATATTAAAAAAACATTTGTTATTATTTGTATTGATGAAAACAAAGCTCACATTGGTTCTAGAGATTTAGTTTAAGCCTCTGATGGCAACTCCAAGTCTTCTGACTTTCATCGTAATGTAGAATTTTAGAGCTGTGCACTCAGTTTATGTGCCATTCTAGGAATTAATACTGAAATCATTTTTTTTTCCCACTTCACAGAATACCATGCTGGACTTTGTGTTCACAGTTGATGACCCTGTTGCATGGCATTCAAAGAACTTGAAGAAAAACCGGAGCCACTATTCTTTCCTAAAAATTTTGGGGCCCAGGATTATCACGCTTGTCCAGAATAACTATGGCGCTGGAGTTTACTACAATCCATTGATAATGTGTGATGGTAGGGTAAGTGGTTTGGGGCCTTTATCTTAATTTGAATGGTAGATCTGTGTAGGCCTCTTAACCTTTGTAATTAGAATACCAGTCGAATATGTATTGTTACTAGACTACTACTATATATATATATAAATATATTCTTGCCATCAGGAAACATTCAGGTTCCTTGGGGGTGTCTTGAACCCAGGGACAGAACAGTAACTGTAGCCTGCATCTTCTTATAACTGATATGATGTGAGAAGGTGGTAGGTGTTACTGTTTTTCCTTTCTGTTTTTGGCCTAGTGGTCCCCCAATTTTAGATCAGAACTACTTGGAGTAGTTGTTCAAAACACAGATTGCTGCCCCCACCACCCCAGTTCTGATTCAGTGGATATGGGGTAGGGCTTGAGAATTTGGATTTACAACAACCACCTAAGTGATGTCGGGGGATCACTCTGAGAACCACTGATTTGGTCAAGTGGAGAAAACTGGCAGGCCCATTTAGGGTCAAAGTAGAGATTAATCATATCCATAAGGAGGGGCAGACAACCCTGAAGAAGTTAGAAGTGAAGAGGGCATCAGACGGAGACTCGGTTTTGATTCCCGGTGCCTCCCCATGCAAAAAAAAAAAATAAGAGGGGATCCGCTCCTGACTACCTTCTTCTGAAGGTGCTAGTCTCTAAGAGGCTGCTAAGAGGTGGGCAGGAGCCTACTTAAGAGGACCAATGGGAGAGTAAGGCAGATGCCGCTTAGATGTTAGCCAAGTAAGGGATTGCTACTGATCACTTTTAGCAATCAGGGTTTGATATGTATATGAATCCCCTGGATTCTAACTCATTTGGCTTGGAATGGAGCCTGAGAGTCTGCCTTTTTTGTTTTTTTTTTTTACAAGTTTCCTGGTGATGCTGATGCTGCTTGTCAGAAGCCCACATTTGAAAGGGCAAAAGCCTGGCGTGCTGACTTAAGATGGGTTTTAAAGGCATACTTGAACTTAGCAGGAATGTGGTTGATTGGTGGTGTCTAACTTTGGGCCATATATTTTCTTTTTCTGGTTGAGGTCCAGTCCTGCTCTACTTGCATTTGCAGATGAAGATTCCAAGTTTCAGAGAGAGAGAGGAAATGACTTCCATTAGGTTGTGCAACTAGTTAGTAACAGGCTGCTGGTGAGTGATAGTGCAGCAAGTTAGATCTCTGGGCCAGTGGTATTCCCATAGCCTCCCAGCTATTACTTACCTGCCGCAAGAAGGGATTTCTGCAGTACTGAGTCTAGAGTGGAGAGAAGAAGGTAGTTATTTGGCACCGCCTTCCACATCTACCTTAGTCATGCAAAATATGTAGGTTTGTTCTTTTTTCCATAATTAATATTATGCTGAGCCTATCTCTAATTAGTAGTTTTCAAACAGTATTATAAGGTCCAGTAACCATTGTTTGGGCATAATTATATACCAAGGGACTGTACTTTTTAATTGAAATTCTTTAGCTACTTTTTAGATGTCTGCAGCCTGGGAAGGATGTTTGGATATTTGACTTCAGTGAAGGAGGTCTGAAGTTATTTGTTGATTTGATTGGGATTCTGTAACCTAGAAGAACTACATTCAGGGTTTGTACAAATTACTAGTGAAATGAGCTTGACAATAATTCCATGTGTTTAGCCTGATAAAGAGGTTGTATTTTCGGATTTTTTAAATTAAGAAAGTGTTTAAAATTCACCGTGTAAAGGATGTCAGTAAAAACTTTTAATTAAAGAAAACTTCTTGTACTTTATGATGAAAGAACATTGGAGGACTAGACTGAATTCTGGGACAAAGTTTGACTCTGTTACTAGTTGTGTCCTCTTGGGCATGCCATTTATTCCTTCTGGCCTCAGGTTTCTGATTTTCTCAAATGAGGAATAGTGACTGTATCGTTGCTTCTCAAACTATCTGTGGCAAAGAACCTGTTGTTTTGTTTGTTTCAAATCCATGAAGGACTGATTCCAGATAACCTCTAAAAGCCATTGTGCCTTTAACATAGGAACCTAAGTTAAAATGCTGGCCACCTCAGCTTGTGTACCCAAAGGGTCAGATCAGTTTTGGGCATTAAACCTCTGAAAAGCTTTTGTGGAGATCTGTGTTTTTACAAAGCAAGCATTTTGAGTGGCTTTGGAAATCAAGGTACTATTCCAGCCAGGACTTGCATCTTTTTCCTGATGTCTTATATTTGCATACGCTGCAGCATGGTATTTTGTTCTTTTTCATGCCCATTTCTTTTTTCTAGCTTATCAAATATGGGGTTATTAGCACCAGTATTCTGATCGAAGATCTTCTCAACTGGAATAACTTATACATTGCTGGGCGACTTCAGAAACCGGTGAGTGAATATTTTATGGACTGTCACCATTTAAGGATGCCGCCTCTCTGGCCAGACCTTCCTTTGATGATTGTGATTGTAGTCATATGGAAATCCATGAACTAGCCATGAGTTTCAGACTCCTTTTATTCCCTATGAAATTCATTACCAAACATCTAGATATTATATAACCCATACCACTCTTACCCTCTCTCTAAAGATTCTTGTTGACTGATTGGATTAGGCTCAGATTGGGCTGGGAGAGTATTTTAGTTTCCTTGGGCTGCCCATAACAGAGCACCCCAATCTGGGTGGTGTATAATAACAGGCATCTGTTCTCTCATAGTCCTGGAGTCCAGAAATCCAAAATCAAGGTGACAGAGGGCCAGGCTGCCTCTGAAGTCTCCAGGGGAGGATTTTTCCATGCCTTTTGCAGCTCCTGGTGACCCCAGGCATTCCTTGATTTGTGGCAGTAAAGCCTCCATCTTTGCCTCAGTCTGCTTCTTCACCATGTGTTTTCTCTTCCTGTAAGAGCACCTGTCATTGGGTATAGGGCTCACCTTAAACTTAGTATGACTACCTCTTAAGATCTTTAATTACATCTGCACAGACCCTGTTTCCTCAAAGGTCATATTTGGAGGTTCCAGGTGAATATAAATTTGGGACAACACTATTCCATCCACTCTAGAAAGGATGCCCAGAACCCAAGTGGAGCTTCTATCAGCATATCCCTGATTCCCTTCTCTTCTAGGATATAGTTGCCACAAGGAAACTGTTTTGTTCACAGATGTATTCTAGAAGTTTATAGAGCAATGCCTAGCATGGAATAAACATTCAGTAGATATTTTTTGAACAAGTGAATGAGCTAGGTAGTCATTTCATGGGGGAATGTTTTCTTTATCCTACCCTCCTCAGTCCAGTGGTGGCCTCCAGTTGTAACTCTTACTTCATTTGGGACACTGCTGGAGGAGCCATGGGGAAAAGACTTCCTCCTGGTCTTTAATGGAAACAAAAAACAAGCACACAACAGGGAAATAATGGAATGGGGACTTGAACTTTTAACAAGTATTTGCAAATATCATGTTCCTTCCTTTTTGCAGGTGTTTAGTCTTTTCTGAGAAGGGATCTTTTCATAAATTTGTTTAAGAACTATATGATAGTCACAGTTGCTTATCTCATGTATTTCCTGCAACAAGGAAGTATCTCATTGTTATATAACAGGGGCCTCAGGCCCTATAAAAGGATGCATGGATTGTTTCCAAGGCTCTCCCATGACAATGACTATGCCATTTCTCTTTTTATGGTCAATTATGGCAAAAGATTAAGAGGGGGTTATATAATCTTACCTTTCTTGGCTTGTTTCACGAAAATCTCTTTTTTTGATATACATGGGCTGTCAAGATTCTGTTGCCCTATATCTGGGCTTTAATGTGTAGTTCATTAAAATGCCCGAAAACCTCCAGAAATGCTTGATCTGGGTGGTGGCTATATGAGTATATGCATATGTCAAAATTTATCAAGGTGTTCACTTAAGATTTGTGCATTTTACTGCATATAATTTTTACCTAAGTATAAACATCTTAAAGTTCAGAAGCAATAGGATTACTGAGATAATTTCTTATGTCTATATGTGAATTTTTCATTTTTTAGCTGGATAACTAATAAAGCTCACAATTGAGCAAATAAATGCAATTAAAAATTTATAATACTCATTTTCTTTCCAGGTTTTGTTTTATTTTATTTTGTTTTTTAATATGTAGCTTTGTAGGAAGAGTAATGAAAGTGGAATTAAAAGTCTTAGATCACAGCTATTCCTTCACTTTATTAGTTATGTGTATGCATATAGGCAATTTGTCTAATCTTTCTGAGTCTCTGTTAATTCATCTGTAGAATGGGAATAACAAAACTTGTCCTACCTACCTCATGAAGTTATTGAAAATTGGAAACAATTTTCTTCCCTGGGATGCTGAGAAGAACACAGGTGTTCAGGATCAGACAGACCTAGGGTTGGCTCCCAGCTGTGACGCTCCCCAGTTGTGGGTCCCTGCAGCCCTGACTTAACCTCCCTGGGCCTGAGGGGATCCTCAGTATGGATGAGGCTGCTCCCTCAGGACGCCTCTGAGATGTCTGGAGCTTAGTAGACACTCAGTATGTGGTCTTTGTCTTCTCTCAGCCCTTGCCTATGTTGGAGTTATTTTGAGATTAAAATGAGATAATGAATGTGAAACTGTTATATTATTCTCTGTACTGCTTTAGGTTTAGGATATTTCAAATTTTTAAAACTAGGCTTTAGAAAGTAAGATGCCCTGAAATCTGAGCACTGGAAGTGACCTCAGATTTCATCCAAATGTCACATATCCTTATAAAATGAAAACAGAAATACAAGACAGGTAGAAGCAGGTCTTATCATGTAAAACTTCTGTGTTTCTCAGCTAACTTGGAATTTTCCTAATAGAGGGAAAAATATTGTTGATAACAATGACTAGCACTCTGTTAATCTAATAGGACAAGAAAAGTAGGCTGTTTTTTTTTTTAAATGCATCGAAGCATTGAAAAACCATGATAAAAAATAAAATTCAAAAATGATAAGTGGGCAAATGAACTCTCTCACCAATCCCTGCCCTCAGATTCCCTTTCCAGTGGAAGTAACTGTTACCACTTTGCTTGTGACTTTTCCAGAGAATTGTAGGTGATTATTATCTTTGAACAAACTCTTCTTACCGCCAGGTGGCAGCAGATATAAATCAAACTTGACTAAAGAACAAGTCTCTCCTGAAAGAAAAGGCACAAGAAAAATGAGTGAATGTTTTCAGAAAGAATTATGAAAATATGAGTGTGAATTCTTTGTTTTTATGTGTTTTAAAAGAAGTTGCATTAAATTATATTTCCGAAAGTTCTGAAAGAGACTAGCATGTTACAAATTGAAAAAGAATTATTTAATCATTAGTGATTTAAGTCTTTGAAAGGAATATAGAGGATTATCCTTGCTGGCAAAGTTGAATGTAAATTAAATTTATAACATATTTTAACTTGCATAGTAATTGAAAAGGAACTCTATCTTAATTTCCGTTACAACTTTAAGTTTCTGAGCCTTTTTTTTTTCCAAGTAAAGAACAAATGAATAATTAATTATTTAATAGAACGCTTTAGCCAATCTTTGTTGGGTTTTTTTTAAGTCAAAAGAACTCTGAAGTAATATTGACAGTCATTTCCCTAATTTATTTAACACAAGTTGGAATTTTTGTATTTTGCTTTAATAGACAAATGAGGTATTTTGATTGAATTTTTAAGGCATTCGCATTGACGTACAAGAGTGTTTTTGCTACCTTGTTAAGGGGATTTTAATGTATTCACTACAGTATAATTTCTCTTTTATTTGCTAGTATTAAAGCTTTATTGTTTTTATAACAGCTTTTTGGGGATTTAATTCACCATACGGCTCACCCATTTAAAGTGTACAATCCAATGGTTCAAAAGCTTTAGTATATTCACAGAGTTGTGCAGGCATCAGCATATTGTAGCTTCATTGATTTACTTTTTGTGGATGGAAAAATCCCAGTGGTATAAAAGAGCCCTGAACTGGGAGTTGGAAAACCTGGCTACTAGTCTTGGCTCTGCCCATCTTTGGGCAAATCTTTGGGCCTCTAGCCTTTGAAATGCAAAGATTGAGCCATTCATTTACTTATTCAAAAGACAGCTAAGTTTCTTCTCTGCATATGCCAAGTGAATTTAAAAAAAAAAGGAAAGAAAGAACAAGGCACTACACTACTTGTCCTAGAAGAGCCCAGAGTCCAACAGGTAGCTAATTAATAAGGTTTCATCCAGCATTCATGTTTAGTGCTTTTTTCCCCCTTTGTCCTCAAGAGATGACAATTAGCCTTTCCAGTCATTTGGAATGGATAAGTTCTACGAGAAGTCTCTTTTGGTTAGTAGTTGAGTATTTGAACACTAGGTAAAGGTTGTGTTCTTTGTGGCTATAACTTCATTCTTTGCAATTTAAGTAGTCTTTTCATGTAACTGTTATAGAAGAGACCACATGTGACTTTCTCTTTTTTCCTTCTTGAAAGGTACTCACAAATCTCTCTAGTCAGTCTTTTGAAGGTCCCTTCAAGCGTTGCTCCTTCCTCTCTCGAGTAAAGATTTTCTCTGTGGCAGTAGCGGTAATGTTATCTGTGCAGTTCAGGTTGGGACATTCCCAGTAAGATACAAACAGCTATTCACAAATCTGAGGGCTTTCTTTTTTTCCCAGGCCCCTCTGGCAGTGTCCCAAGAGTTCACTGGCTTTCAACTCTGAGCAACAAATAACAGTGTTGCTGAGACAAGTTCCCAGTTCACCTTATGTTGAAGAACTAGATCAACATAATAGCAGTCTTCTGAATTGGCATTTTTCCCTTGGAGTAAGGATATGTTTTTCACTCTGTTAACTTTAAGTAGCAAAGAGTCTGCTTTTTTACAACCTAGCATGTTCTTGGAGAACAAGCGATATTTTGTTGAATAGGAAAATTTCCCCAAACTTTTTCTTTTCTTTGCATCTTTGATTTGTTAGTATCTCAAGATAGCTTCTGTTTTCATTGAGTTTCTGTAAAAGCCACCTAAAAAAAAGAGAGGGAGGAGAAATTTTCAGAAGAACCCAGTAAATGAGAAAGAATGGGAGTTTGGCAGTGACGGAGGCATTGCAGCGTTGTGGAAAGAGTACTACAGGAAAGTTGGGAGTCCTGGTCCTAGTCTAGGGTGGGTCTGCTGCTTTTAGGGGAGTTCCATTAGTAAGATGAGGAGATTGGATTAAGTTGTCTTTTTTTTTTTTTTTTAATGTTTCAAAATTCCTCCTAGATCCATGATTCTGTAAGGAATACAAAGTTTGGTAAAGTTATTCAAGGAATAAATACAGGAGTTCTTATAGGACCTTAAATTTTTAAAACTTATATTGCAGGGTAAGAAGCTAACCAGAACAGATCCCTAATTAAATATATGAAAAAAATTCAGAATATTTAGAGCTGGATTGGCCAGTATGGGGTGTTACCCTGATTTTTGTCATTGATTCATTATGCAACCTTAGGCAAGTCATGCTTCTAGGCTGCTGCTTGGTTTTACTCTCTGCAGATAATTGCGATAATACTAAACTCACAAAAGTGCTGAAAGGCTTAATTAAGGGCTGTTAAATCCTTGTAATTACCAGGGAGGAGGTGGTAGTATTGAATCGAGTGGCTCACCTACCATCTGTGGAGTTTATATGTTATAAATACTCCCTTAGGAAGAGAAGTTGGGGGAAAAGGTAAAAGAATTTAAGTCCTTAAGTCTAATTTATAAAATAGTTAAATGTTTTATAACGCTGCTTTTTATAATTAATGAAAATCAGGGAAGAAAATATAGCTTGGGATAGGCATCATTCTCCTCTTTCTTGGCTTTTTCATAAGATTTTATTTTATAGATTTTCATAGTGTCTTTGTCATTTAGGTACCATATTAATTTTGTCAGGAATTACCTGTCGTTGACAAATAAAAGGCCTGTTTTCCAGAATAGGAGGAAAATTTGGTGATGGCACTAAATAGTTTCAGGATGGTAGACACATTTCAGATATATAGGAGTCCTTATTAGGAACTTCTATATGCTCTCCTTGGTTAAAAGCCCAGTCATGGTGTTTTAGGAAGATTATGGTAAGAGCATAAATTAATACAAGCACTCTGAAGTGCAGTTTGGTAGTTCTGCCTCTGAGTACAGGCCTTGGAACAGTGGTTCTCAACTTGTCGTCCCTGGACCAGCGGCCTCAACATGACCTGGGCACTTGTTAGGAATGTACATTTTCAGGGCTCATCCCGCATGTACTGACTCAGAAACTCCAGGGATTGGGCCCAATGGCCTGTGTTTTCACAAACCCTCCAGGTGATTCTGATGGTTGTTGAAGAACCACTGGTCCATAGAAAGTCTTGCATTGTACACCAGAGAACACTTATGAGGAAGCTCACTTCAGCTAAAGTGTATAAGATATATCTTATTTAATCTTCCCAACAACCTTATGGGCTTGATTCTGTTAGTAACACTATTTTATGTGACGGAGTTAGGTCCATGCTCACAAAGCTAGTGATGGAACTGGGACTTGAACATATTCTCTTAACTGCAGTGTGATCTTTAAAATTGAGACTATCAGAACAAACTAGAGCTATAGAGAGCAGCTTCTGCTGTATGTTTTAGAGAAAGATTCTTTTCCAGGGGAATTGTTAACTGGGTATCCAGTGAAGGGAGAGGGAAGGAAAACGAGGATTTATTGAACGAGACATTCACTAATGCACTCGACACTTCATCATCTCATTCAGTCTTTGTAACAGTCATTTGATGCCAATCTGTGATCCCAGTTTTGTAGATGAGGACTTAAGTTTAGAGAAGTTAGGTAATTTGCCCAAACTCAACAAAGCCAGTATAGAGTTGAGCTTAGAACTTTCTCCAAAACCCAGGCTCTTTACACTGTAGCTGATTTTCTTTCCTTTTTTCTTAATGAAGTTCAAAATCATTCTATCTGGAAATCATAAAACAGAGGGTATACTGTACAGATTATCTATAGGCATAAATACAGATGAGCTCTAAATAAAGAAGTAAAATGCTTTTGCCTACCAGAAAATTAAGTGAAGAGTGATGAGATTGGAAAGTAATAAAAATATTAGAATATTCCAAAGGACATTTATTCCATTTGTATGGACTTCTTTTTCAAAACCCATGATGAGTTTCCTCATTTAAGAGGAATGTTTATTTTACTTTCATTGGCATTTCTTTTTTTTTTTTGTGGTGCATGGTCTGGGATTTGAACTCAGGTCTCCTGCATGGCAGGCGAGAATTTTCATTGACATTTTGTTTCTTTCCTATGTCATGCTTTCCCTGACTTTGGCATGAAACAGGAGACTGGGATTGCTTATTATAATAATGATTTCTTGTCCACTGACATAATCCAGGATCTTCGGTGCTAAGAGTTTGAGACATTTCCAATACATGTATAAACCCACAGCGTGAACAGTACTCCACTTCTGGATTTTCTCTTCCACATATTCTGCTTTTTTCAGGTAAAAATCGTAGCACTGAATGAGAATGTCACTCTTAGGTCAGCCCTGGACAAAAATCTGAAGAGCGCTGTGACTGCTGCTTTCCTCATGCTTCCTGAAAGCTTCTCTGAAGAAGAACTCTTTACAGAGATTGCTGGACTCTCTTATTCAGGTTAGTAGAGTTGCTGCCCATATTTTCTACAAAAAAAGAAAATTTATTGTTTGAAGACCATGCTGATATCCTGTTCCTCACTGTGCATTGGAGTTGCAGCATATTTTGAAATTTCGTAACTTTATATATAGATTACAACAACCTCAGGATTTGCCTCCTCACCTCCAAGGTCTTTTCATCTCCACATCCTTACATATATGTTCTAAATTAATCTGAATTAACAGTTTTTGGGCACTGTTAGTATTAATTTTTAATTTGAAAAAAATAAGACTTATAGGAAAGTTCCAAGAATAATACAGAAATCCTGTATACCCTTTACCAGATTCATTGGTTTTTAACATGTCACCACATTTGTTTCATCATTCTCTCTGTGTTCATGATTTGTAAACTTTAGCCATGCGCCAGAATTATCTGGAGGGCTTGTTAAAAACACAAATTTCTGGGCCCTACGTTCAGAATAGCTGACAGTCAGCTAGAGAGGTGAGGCCCCAAATTTGCACTTCTAACAAGTTCCCAGGTACTGCTGCTGCTCCTCCAGGGATTGCACTTTGAGAACCACTGCTCTTTCTGTATATGTAAAGACCTAGTATTATTTATTTTTTTCTGAACTATTTGAGATTAGGTAGTACATATTTGTATCCCCTTTAGGCCACAGAACTTCACTGTGTGTTCCTCAGAACAAGGACATTCTCTTATATAACCACAGTAGTGATCTAATTCAGGAAGTTTTACACTTAATAGTTTTAACAAATTGACAGTATGTATTCTAAATGTTATCAGTTTTCCAAATAACATTCTTTATAACAATTTTTCCCTTAAGTACATGATCTACTCCCAGATCATATTTTATATTTAGTTGCCATGTCGCTTTTATCTTTTAATTGGAAAGAATTCCTCAGCCTTTCTTTGTCTACATAACATTCACATTTTTGAAGTATACAGGCCAGTAATGTTTTCTCCCTTATAAACCATCTGTGGGGATACATTGGAGGAACCTGCAAATATCCTGTTTCTTATCAAACTTTCCTTCCTATATTTAGCATGCATTGATGATTCTTGCTCAAAGCAGTCTTTACTATTATGGTCACAAAGTGGTGACTTTCAAAATCTACTTCTTCCACAAGAAGAAAAAGCTTTTGTCTCTTTTGCATTTATCTGTCTGTCTAATTGTTAACTTCCTTTCCCTTTCCCCTTAAACCAGTTGTTTTCCTCAGAGATGTCAAGGGCTCCATCAAAAAGGCAAGGGGGAGACTGAAAGGATAGAGCCCTTGGCGTTTCTGCAACCAGAAGAGCATTTATCTGTTTAATATATTAAGGTTCCATGTAAGATTTCATTACAAAAATGGGATCTGCTACTTTAAAAAATGTTTTGAAGATTACTGTCTTAAGTAAATACCCTCTTTCCCAACTTTTAATATGAGACAAACCACCTTGGGCTCAAAACATTGCAAAAGCAGTTGACTCATTCTCTGAGTCCCCCTTCAGATAAGAATACATAGAAATTTGAGGCCAAAAGAGATTTTAGAGGTCTTGTCTTCATTCTTCCTTCTAGAATGTGTCTAGTACTGCCACAGCTGTAATTGTGACACTGGAGAGAAAGGAAGTAAAATAACCTCATTCTTGGGGCTGCTTCTGGCTCCACATGGCAGTATCCCTGCTCTCAACAAAAGGCAGAAGAGCAAAAAGCAGCCTGACTGTGTACCAGAACAAATGGCCTTGGATACAATGAGTGGGAAAGGGGAATCACTTACTAGGGTGAAAAAAGATAGACTGGAAGCCTTTAAGAAGCGTTTACTTTGTGGGGGAAGGTGTAGGATTTTCTACACCACTGCCACCCTCCATTTCTTCCCATGTAATCAGCATCAGCATAGTATTTGGGGCATTCTAGGGGATTCTCTATAAATTCTGAACATCTATTAACAGAGGTTTCTCAAGACGTAATTGCCTTCACTTATATGTAGCCTTTTTAAAGTTAGAATTCAAGCTACAGTCAGTCTTTCATAATTTTGGCTTTACCCTCCTGAAAGGATCATATTTTATACTCTTGGTTTCTCCCACATTGCAAGACATATAGCAGTATAGTTATAGTAAAGCAGTATTTTCTGCTGTTTTGCTTCTTTCATGATATTTATTAAGGTCTACTGTATAGCAGCACTGTACCCAGCACAGATAGATGAGCAGGTAGGTAGATAAGTAGGTAGGTAGTACAGATTTTTTTCATCATTTAATCCTTACACAACAGCCCTATTTATTTATTTAACAAATATTTACTGTGTGCCTTCCATGTACCATACCCTTTCCTGGGCTCTAGGCATGCACTAGAGAGCATGACCTGCATGAAACTTCTAATGGAGTTTCCATCCTTGTCGGGAAAGAGTCAATAAAGGAGCAATAATGTCATTTCAGATAGTGGTAAGTGTCATGAAGAGAAGAAGGTAAATCAGGATGAAAGGATAGACAGGTATGGAGGGTAGGGCCAATTTTACAGTTGATAGGGAAAACCCTTTGAGGTGAAACGAAACCTAAGAGCTGAAGAGTGTTAAGCAGCCAGCCATGGGCTGATGGGAGTGGAACAATCAGAGAAACTGAGCTGGTCTGTCTGACTCAACTTTCTCAGCCTCCAGTTTCTCCCTTTCCTCACTCTCCTCTTGCTTTCTTGCCATTGTGTTATTTATTGCTTAAACAGATTTGAATCTGAGAATTTGGCCAAGTATCCTACATTACTCGCTTCATTGAGGTTGGCTCCTTTTATTGCAAAACTCGGGACACAATACCTGGAAAATCTTCTCGAGGGATTTGATTTCAACTCTCTTCAGTCCCTAGCTTATGAATGAGACATTTTCCAAAAAGTCTTCTATAAGGCAGTTGTTTAGAATTAGTAGTGCATTTCCCCACTGAAATAGCATTATATGTGATGGCTGTTCCTAAATCAGGACACAAGTAAATAGCTACTTAGTCTACAAAATAATGGAACTAGATTAGAATGCTGAGAGTAGAGAAGGCTCTAGGTCCCGTGGGTAGACAAATTTCATAGGTATAAGATTTGTCCCAGGCAGGGTGTTGGAAGGCAAGTTTCATACTTGACACTCTCCTTTCTTAACTTTATCCTCTGACCTTCTTGAGGCTTCTGACACAGCAATATCCTTGAATTGCTTGGTTTCTTTCCCTTGACCCAACTACCCAATACTCCCAACCCTACAGAATACTTCAGATTTCAAATAACCCACCAATCTCATTTTTGTTTATAACTTTGACATTTATTTTCCACCTATTTTCAGTTGAGAGACAATAACGTGGTCCCTAACCTGTGAAGAAACAAAACAGAAATCAATGTCTTCTCATGTTGTAGGCAAGTTCCTGCCAGTAATTGCTGGTAAAGGCAAGATCTGTCAACGTTAATAGCAGTAATAATAGCCCCTTACTTTTACATGGTATCTGCAAATCACTCTGTCCCTGGGGCCAGTATTTATGGCATCATTGTAATGATGAGAAAGGAGTAGGTGGAGGATGAGAACCTACAAAGTTGGGGAAGAGAAAAATATTTTCTTCCTTCATTATTCTTAGAAGCCAGCATTTAATGTTAAAAAAAATAATAGATGGATATATGGAGAAAAATGTACCTATTGCAAACTATGGGCTATGGTTAACAGTAATATTTTAGTATTCTTTTATTAACAGCTAAATGTACCACACCAATGCTATTGGTCAATGGTGGCAGTGGGGGATAAGTGGTATGGAGGATTTGGGTTTTATTTTTAATTTTTATTTCCTTTCTGGAGTAATGAAAATGTTCCAGAATTGATCATGGGGATGTATGCACAACTACATGGTGATACTGTGAGCCAGTGATTGTGTACTTCAGATGGTCTGTATAGTGTGTGAGTGTCTCAATAAAACTGTATTTTAGAAAAAAAAGTCAGCATTTAAGTAAACAGAAAAGGAAAACCAAATGAACTTTAAAGGATCACCTTGAACTTTGTTACAGGCATTCAGCCACTGTACCTTTCTGGTATTTTGGAGAAGATGTTAAGCCAGAACCAAGTTGGACAGTGCTTTGCATGCTGGGTTAAAAGAGTTTGGATTTTTTTTTTTTTTTTTTTGCATGGACAGGCACTGAAAATCAAACCCGGGTCTCTGACATGGCAGGTGAGAATTCTGCCACTTAGCCACTGTCGCACAGACCTTTTTTAAAAAAAAATCAGGACAGTAATTCATTCAACAAATATTTATTGAATGTCTCCTATGTGCCGAGCACTGTTCTGAGCTCTGAGGTTACAACAGGCAACCAAACGAAAATCATGGTGCCTCACACAACTTATGATTATCCCGTGGTTATTTCAGTTTACCATCCCATATTATTTATTTTTAACCCAGTAGTTCACCTAAATTGTTTGTAAACATGATTTTCAGTATTATTATTTCAAGATTTGTTCTCAGTATGATTTACATTTCCATGTCCTACAGTTATTTTGTTACTTCTTAAGAAATACTTGTTGTAAGTAAGAACGGATTTAAAATCATTATATAGACTAAGTAGAGTTTGTGGGTAATTTTTTTTTAAATAAAAAATTATCTCACTGCTTCAGATACTATCAAATCTGGATAAGGGCGCAGTTATTCACTAAGGACTAAACATGCACTTAGAGCATCAGCAAAAGAAAGAATACCAAGAAATGAGGAGCATTTTGGAGTTATTCTGGTATTAGGAACTTCAGGAAGTTTGTTAGATGTCCTTACACTTACTGGTAAATATCTATTTACATATAGCTTGGGGAAGGCCATAACATATCATGATTTGGCCTGGGTTCTTCTGTCTGGAGCTGGTGATAACATCCAAGCAAGTCTGTTTATTCTCTTTTTAAAAAACTTTAAGTCAGATAATCTCCCTATCCTGATAAAACCTTCAAATGATTTCACATTTGGTAAAGCTGAAGCTCTTTACCAAAGACTGCAGGCCTTGGTATGACCTAGCCTTGCCTACCAATTGATTGGTTTTTGAATCAATTTTTTTTTAAGTATTTTTATTGAGAAATCTTCACACATATACAGTCTATCCATGTTATACAATCAGTGGCTCACGATATCCTTACTTAGTTGTGTATTCATCACCATGATCATTTTTAGAGCATTTGCATCACTCCAGAAAAAGAAATAAAAAGAAAAAAAAAAATACATCCCATATTTCTACTCCACCCTCTCATTGACCACTAGTATTTCAATCTACCCAATTTTTTAGCCTTTATCCCCCATATTATTTTATTTATTTATTTATTTGTTTGTTTATTTATTTATTTTACTCATTTGTCCATACCCTGGATAAAAGGAACATCAGATACAAAGTTCTCACAACCACGTGGTCACATTGTAAAAACTATATAGTTATACAGTCATCTTCAAGAATAAGGCTACTGGAACACAGTTCAACAGTTTCAGGTAGCCATTCCCATACATCGTAAACTACAAAGGGATAGCTATATAATGCATAAGAATAACCTTCAGGATAACCTCTTCTCTGTTTGAAATCTCTCAGCCACTGAAACTTTATTTTGTCTCATTTCTTTCTCCCCCCTTTTGGTCTATAAAGCTTTCTCAGTCACATAATGCTGGGTCCTAGCTTATCCCGGGAGTCCTGTCCCACCTTGCCAAGGAGATTTACACCCCTGGGAGTCATGTCCCACGTAACGGGGGAGGCCAATGAATTGACCTGCCAAATTGGCTTAGAGAGAGAGACCGCATTTGAGCAACAAAAGAGGTTCTTTCAGGTTGACTCCTAGGCATAATTATCAGTAGGCTTAGCTTATCCTTTGCAATCATAGGTTTCATAGGGGCAAACCCCAAGATCAAGTGCTCAGCCTATTGAATTGTTTGTTCCCCAGCTTACAAGCATATCAGGTATTACCTAGGTGGGAAAATTGAATATTTCCTCCTTTCTGCTCAGTACCCCAAGGGGACTTTGCAAATACTATTTTATTCTCTGTCTAGATTACTCTGGGATATAGCCGGGTAGCACACTAACCTGTACAAACTAACAAGATCTCACCCCCTATTCAAGATTCCATGTAATTCTGGTGTTCAAATAAACTGACCATACAAGTTAGATAATGTGCTACCTAAATGATAAATTTTGCACCAAATAAACATCTCTCCTTTTGGTCTCACATAGAGGCTAAAATTTTAAAATATGAACGATATCATCCTTTACTGTGTATTCTGATTTATTTTAGTCCTATCCAGATCAGCTTCCTTTGTATCTCTCTAGTCAAAGCCTGATCACTTTTTCAACTTTTTAAGCAGTTGGTGTGTCATGTAATGCTGATTTCCATAGCTTCATTGCTCTAACTCTGAGTCTCAGGTGTCACATTAATACCCAAATTTTCAGGGAATGACCAGGTTATACACAAATAGCTCAGTAAGAGATTGGATTTTAACAACCCATATCAAGCATTGCACGGAGAAGAAAAACAGGGAGAAATTTCATTCATTCAGTGAATAGTCAGGAGCACCCCCCCATGCCAGGTACTCTTGTAATCCCTGCAGATGAAGGAAATAAATAAGGCAGGTGTGGTCCCTGTTGAGAAGTCAGTTAGCAAACAAATGGCAGCACTCAGGTAGGGGAGGAGGGTACATGTGACTTATTGTAGTTTGAACAGGGAAGGGCTTTCTAGGAGGTAGCATTTCTGCTGAGCACCAGCAGATGAGAAGATCCTTGGAAAGAGTAGTTCAGGTAGAGGAGCCTGGTAGGGGTAATAATTAAGACCATGCACTGCCCCCACCAAAAAACCCCCTTCCATATCTGTGTTCTCACTCTTGTGTCCTCATCTCTAGAACTTTTCCATAGACAAAGAGATGAATGGTGGGAAGGATGATGAGGGCTTGAATCAGAGCAGTACTTCAGTGAAATGATTCATTTCACGTGAAAAAATGATCAGTGTTAAACCCTTAGCTACTTAAATTACTCTAGATACACTTCTGATCTTTGACAGTGTGCATCATCCTATTGGGAAGTGCCTTGCTCTTTTTTTAAATATAATCTCATGTCACTTCTTAGGAGGTAGCAGAGTGAAGGGTTTAAATCGAGAGCTCTGGAGCAGACAGACGTCATTCAAATCTTAGCTGTGCCACTAATTTGTGGCTTTGGGCAACTTTCTTATTTCATTGTGACTCAGCTTCTTCATCTCTAAAGTGGGTTTTTGTACAGATTATATCTTCGTTTAAATTCCAACTTTGCTCGACTGCTTTAACCTTTCCAAGCCTCTAAGTTTCCTTATTTGTGAAGCAGAAAGAACTCTCATAAAGAGGTTTTCAGTGAGATAATATATATTTAAGCCTCATACCTGCTTGATTACCTGTGCTCAGAAAATGATTGCTATTATTATTTATTACTATTATTATGTGTTAGTTTCAGCTACGTGGGTTTTCCTTAAGTGGCGACCCCATTTCTGCTCAATCATTCAGAAATTGATGGACACTTAGGTTAGCTCTATTCATCACTGTTTCATTAAGTGCTGTGAATTACTTTGTGCACATTACTTTTTCATGGGAAGGGGGCCACTAACATCCTTGGATATCTCTTCCGAAGTAGAATTGTGTTGTCAGTTATAAGAATTATAAAACTTACTACATGTTGACAAATAATGCATGTCAAAATTAGAATGTTTATATAAGGCAGATTGAAAATTGACAGTCCTGATTATTTGGCCCTTGAAGGTCTCTAAGAAATGAAAAAACACCTTTGAGCATTCTCATGTAAAAGACAATAGTTTTCTTAATGCCACCTTGTCTGAACACAGGCTCAGCTACTTCTAGGAATAAGACAAAGCAGTGAGTAAGTTTCCAAGCTTCCAGTTGAGTGATTCTTGGAAGAAAATACTAGAAATAATGTGCCAGCACTCTGAAGTGTGAGTAAACATCCCCCTTTCTGGATCCTGGTAAAAACCGTAAAGAAACTTTTCCTCTAGAGTGAGATTCTTAAGATTTATTCCCTCTCAGTCAGATCATCTGAAGCGTTGCAAGTGGTGTCATTGGATGACTTGCATATTTGGGTCAAATATTTCAGGAATTTGAAAGCATATTTCTCTAAGCTTGGCATGCTTGAGCTTTTGCCGAAGCCTCAGAACTCTTTGTACTCAGTGGTCCATGCTAATTCCTGAGAAGGCAACACTCTTGAAAGCCTATTAACCATTAATAATATCTAACAGTTTGTGGATTACTTACTATATGTATCAGGTACTATTCTAAGTGTTCTACATGTATTAACTCATTTAATCCTAGAAATGTCGGAGCTAGTTACTATTATTACTCCCATTTTCCAGTTAAGGAAACTGAAATTTAGATAAATCAAGTAGCTTGCTCTGGCTCAACATTGCTTGTCACATAGTAGTGCTGAGTTGGAATTTGAACTTAGGCAGTCTGTTTCTAGAACTCTTGTGCCCAGCCCTCACTCTTTTCAGAAAGACTTGTTGTGTTGACTGTCATTCATGGTCCATACCTGGAACCATCTCCTCCCAGGGATCCACATAGCTCAGCCCTGGCACTCCTTTAAGTCTCTTGTTCTCTCTTCTGGTTTATCAGTGAGCTCTTCTCTGACCTCCAACCCCATGTTTCCCTGTCCTCTTTCTCTGTTTTATTTTTCTCCATAGCACTTACCATCATCTGACCTACTATGTATTCTGTATGTTGTTGTGGCTTTTGTTTTGTTTTTAGTCTTTTTTCCAATATGGAGAATGAAGATTTTGTCTTGTTTGACTCATTGTATAGCCAGCACTTACAATGGTGCCTGACTTGTCTTAGGTGCTCTGTAAATATTTGGTGACTATTTGGTGAGTGAATGAATGAAGGAAGGAGTGAATGAATGGTTGTGATATTGGCTCCTTCCTGAGCCGATGTTACATTGAATTTGGTCCCTCCCTATCCCAGCTACCTACATTCATCCATTTTGTGTTCTCTTAAGTGTGGAAAAGAAAAAGTGATTCAATTTTTTGTCAGCAAGTATGTCAGCCATTTATTCTGATCCCATTTTCTTCTACATGCGGGTCAGTGGGGTACAGTGTGGTTGTACAATATGGTATCCTTTTGCAGCCATGGAGATATTTTTAAGGATGCATTTTGAATGGTGCATTAGACTGCCTCCTAGAATTACTGCCTTGGCCATTTTTAAAAAATAAATATTATTTTCCACATACAAAAGAATGAAGTTAGATCACTAAATCCTGCCACATACAAAATTAACTGCAAATGGATCATAGACCTAAATACAAGTATAAAACTCATGAAGAGTGACCTTGGGCAAGGCAGTGGTTTCTTAAATAGAACACCAAAAGTGAAAAAAGTAGATAAATTAGACTACCTAAAAATAAAAAACTTTTATGCTGCAACCAGATCTTTTAAGAAAGTGAAAAGAAAAGCCACAGAATGGAAGAAGGTATTTATGAGTAATATATCTTATAATTCAGAATTTATCTATAAAGAATAATGAACTCTTAGAACTCAGTAATAAGACAACCAGTTAAAAAACAGCAAAGGAATTGAATAGACCTTTCTCCAAATAAGTTATAAAATGGCCAGTAGAAATGAAAAGATGTGTAATGTCATTATTCATTAGAAAAACACCAGTCAAAACCACAGTGATACCACTTCACACCCACTAGGATGACTTATCATAAAAAAGGTAATAAAGACTATTGGTGAGAATGTGGAGACTTTGGAACCCTCATTAATTGCTGGGATATGAAATAGTGCAGCCACTTTGGAAAAATAGTTTAGAATTTGCTCAAAATGTTAAGCATAGAATTACCATATGATCTAGCAGTTCCACTCCGAAGTGTATACCCAAGAGAAGCCAAAACATACATTCACACAAAAACTTGTACATGAATATTCATAGCAGCATTATTCATAATGGCCAAAAGATGGAAATAACCCAAATATTATCCACTAATGAATGGATAAACAAAATATGGTAATCCATACAGTGGAATATTATTTTCTGTAAAAAAGAATGAAGTTCATCCATGTTACAGTGTAGATGCACCTTAAAGGCACTATGCTAACATCACAAAAACCGTATAGTATATGATACCATTTGTATGAAGTGTCCAAAATAGGCAGATTTATAGAGACAGAAAGTGTATTAGTTTTTGCCTAGGACTGGGGTGGAGGGTGTGGGGTGGAGGAGATGAGAGTAACTGCTAGGGGATATGGAGTTTCTGTTGGTAGGTGGAGGATAAAAATGTTCTAAAATTAGATTGGCGCGTTGCTGTACAAATATACTAGATATATTAGCCAATATACTAAAAACCAAAGCATTGTTCATGTTAAATAGGTGAATTGATTGGTGTGTTTTATCTCAAAAAAGCTGTTAATACATGAGAATTATTTTAGCATATCAACCTTCAGTTTGGGATGCTGTTCTTAATAAGAAGTGTCCGCTTCTGTAAACTGTTTGTTATCACACTGCATTGAAATGATCTGTTTTCATGCCTATTTATGCCTGGGGTAGGACCTAAACCTTTGTATTTCCAGTATGTAGGACCGCTACTGGCACTTAATAGCCACTCAAGTATTTATGGAAATGAAATGGCAGCAGTATTGCAGTTAG
>PVIY010033750.1:0-27767 GCA_004026745.1 Myrmecophaga tridactyla | reverse complement strand
GAGAGGGGTAGGGTGGTGAGACTGCTCGTTGTGTTGGCTGGAGAGAGGGGCCACATCTGAGCAACAAAAGAGGCTCTCTTGGGGGTGACTCTTAGGCCTAAATTTTAAGTAGACTTGACCTATCCTTTGTGGGGTTAAGTTTCATATGAACAAACCCCAAGACTGGGGGCTCTGCCTATAGCTTTGGTTGTCCACACTGTTTGTGAGACTATCAAGAATTCAACTTGGGGAAGTTGAATTTCTCCCCATTCTCACCGTTCCCCGAAGGTGGCTTTGCAGATACTTTTCCACTCACTGATTGAATCACTCTGGGATTCATCGGGGCATCACTCTGGACAAACCAACAAAATCTCATGTCCTACCTGAGATTCCAAGTACTTATGGCATTCAATCAAACTATCTACATAAGTTATATTAGGAAATGCACTAGTCAAAATATTAATTTTGTAACAGATAAACATTTTTTGCTTTAGTCTCACCACAGAAGGTGACATTTTAAAATATTAATTATCATCTATTTTCAGCACCCTGCAATAATGACATTCCTTTGTTCTCCCTCATCATGTGCCATTAATTCTTATTAAAGACTGTATATTACTGACTCAAAAATTTATTGACTAAAGGGTTAAATATTTACCATTAATCTGACAAGTTTCATTTTAATGGTAATTGCATGTTGTAAGATGTTTGCTTAAAAATAGTTACCAATTATCATTTGGTAACTTAAGTGTGTAAGGTGTACAGGATGTGTTTTTATTAAAGGAAAAATAATAATTTTATCCTAAATGGTTGTTACAGAATAATAAAGAAGAAAATATATGACAAATATGAATGAATAAAAAATTCAAATATTTTGTGGAAATGGAAGTTTATTTCTTATGGTCAAAGTTGAGTAAGTTTGTTTTTTTTTTTAACATGGGCAGGCACTGGGAAACGAACCTGGGTCCTCTGGCATGGCAGGCAAGCGTTCTTGCCACTGAGCCACCGTGGCCCAAAGTTGGGTAAGTTTTAATGAATCTGCCTATAATTTTTTTTAAAGCCTTAGTATCAAATAACATATTAATGCAACCCAAAATTTAGCTTTCTCTCTTTTAAAGTAACAGAATTTCCTTGGATAATTGGACTGTTTTTAGCAAATTTTTAAAAGTTTTTTTTTTTAATAATCAGTGTAAAAGGCAAAAAATTTCTGTTTTATCAGAATAACTTCCTGTATGTTATGTTGACTTTAGCAGGTCTGTGCCAGTTTGAAGTTATTATGTACCCTACCCCAGAAAAGTCATGTACTTTAATCCTCATTCAGTATTGCTGGGTTGGAACTTTTGATTGTTTCCATGGAGATGTGACTCACCCAATGGTGGATGGTAACTTTTGGTTAGATGGTTTCCATGGAGATGTGTCTCCACCCATTTAAGGTGGGTTTGCTTACTGGACCCCTGTAAAAGGGAACCATTTTGGAAAAAACTTAAGTGCTGACAGAACCCACACAGCCAGAGACCTTTGGAGCAGAAGGAAAACACCCCCAGGGAAGCCTTATGAAATGAGGTGAGAAAGCTAGCAGACATTGCCATGTGCCCTTCCAGCTGAGAGAGAAACTCCAAATATCATTGGCCTTCTTGAGCCAAGGTATCTTTCCTTCAATACCTTAATTTGGACATTTTCACAGCCTTAAAACTATAAACTTTCAACTTACTAAGTACCCCTTTTAAAAAGCCATTTCAGTTCTACTATATTGCATTCTGGCAGCTACTGACTAAAACAATGTCCCTGCTTGTTTAAGAATATCGTCTTCTCACTTTTAAAAGAGCTAGGTCTTTTTCCTTAACTTTAGTTAAAGAAGAAAACAAATATTGTTTCAAACTTCACAACTTTTAACATTTTGCTTCCTCAAGGTCAAACTCTAGAGAATATCTTTTTTTTTTTTTGCAAACAGTTGCAAAGGATTTGTTTTTTCACCTTGTAAAAAATGAAGTACTGATAATGGTTAAATCCATTTAATATGTTATAAGTAGCACAAGAGATGTTTTGACAACATTAAAAAAATTTGAAATGAGTCACTTTAGCTCTTCAGTGAATACTGCCTTCAGACCGGCTCTGTTGCATAGTGCTGGAAGGTGCTGTGAGACAGACTGGTGGAATCCTGAAGCCCATCTTCCTGTTCTCAGGAGAACCTGTGGCACCACAATAGGAAGCATGCACAAGAAAGACACCCACTGACTGCCTGACTAATGAGGTAAGTACCTAACAGGACCCAGTTGGCATTAAGTTCTGCTCCTATAAAGGAACTAGCAGGTGTAGTACTGTTAACTTAACCCCTCCCCATTAGCAGCAAGTATCCTTCTGGACCCTATGTGAGAAAGTTTTACAGTAATTTTGCTCACAGGAGAAGACCTTACCATTCCGGTACCCACTAAACATTTATGTCTGAGCCCCTAGGCTTCTTTCCTGCTACCTCTAAGTTCATCTGTCTTCCTTGATTGAGATACAGCCATAGCAGCATTCCATTGCTGGGCTGACTGTTGGGTATACAGGTACATTTCATCTTCAAGTAGCTCTGGCCTCCCATAGAACATTCTTCCACTGTCTTTAATTAACTGGAGTAATTGAATAATAACTGTTAATCACCCATGTCCCCCAAAGTGGCAACTTCCTAATTTCTAATACTCTCTATAAGTATTCTCTCTGCTCAACATGCTATTTCTATGTTGTTAGAAAACGTCTAAACAAGACTGGAACTTGACCTGATGGTTACTGAGTATAGTATCCTAAGCACCAGAACTCCTTTGTATATTGAAAGACATAATCCTTCTAATTCAACTGTGCACCAACACATAGGATGGCGATCCATATTGGAATGTGATTGAAACATCGTGTGGCAGAATGAACAGATAAGAAAACAGAACAGCTCTAAGGAAGCTGGAGCATACTTACCTCCCCCAGGTGCTGGTTGGTTACGTGAAACACATATTTTTTTCTTTTTTTGGGGGGGGGTGTGCATGGGCTGGGAATCAAACCTAAGTCTCCCACGTGGCAGGTTAATATTCTACGAGGAAGACAATTTTAACTGTACCTCTCTTACAGTTAAGAAGAAATACGTACCTTAGGGTATTTTTTTTTATTGAAAGCATGTTTTATTAGAGAAGTGGGTTTACGGAACAATCATGCATAAAATACAAGATTCCCTTACACCAGACCACTACCAACACTTGTATTGGTTGGAAAATTGTTAGTTGACATAGGGGTATTTTCCCCCATATTCCTGACCTAATATTTATTTTTCATACATGCCTTTATATTTTACTCATCTACCAATACATTGGGTGAAAGGAGTGTCAGTCCCAAGGTTTTTATAACCACATGGTGTGCCAGTTTGAAAGGATTATGTGCCCTAGAAATACCATGTTTTAATCCCGATCCATCTTGTGGACGCAGCCGTTTCTTTTAATTCCTTTTCAGTATTACAGGTCAGAAACTTGATTAGAGCATCTCCATGGAGATGGGATGCACCCAATTGTGGGTAGTAAACTTTGATTATAGGGAGATGTGACTCCACCCATTCCAGGTGGGTCTTGATTACTTTACTGGAATCCTTAAAAAAAGGGAAACAGCTTTTGGAAAGAGCAGAGGAGAGTCACCAGCAGAGCCATGAGAACCTTGAGAGACCACACGGCCAGAGACCTTTGGAGATGAAGAAGGAATGTGCCCCCAGGGAAACTTCATGAAATAAAAAGCCTGGAGAGAAAGCTAGCAGATGTTGCCTTGTTCTCCATGTGGCTTTCCAACTGAGAGAAACCCTGAACATCATCGGCCTTCTTGAACCAAGGTATCTTCCCTTGATGCCTTAGATTGGACATTTTTGTAGTCTTACTTTAATTTGGACATTTTTGAGGGCTTAGAACTGTAAACTAGCAACTTAATAAATTCCCCTTTTTAAAAGCCATCCCGTTTCTGGTATATTGCATTCTGGCAGCTAGCAAGTTAGAACACATGGTCACACAATAAAAACTATATTGTTAAACAATCATTATCAAGGATTAAGACTACTGGATTGCAGTAGTGTTTCCTTCTGGTTATTCTAACACACTAGAAACTAAAAAGGTATACCTATATAATGAGTCAGTAGTCATAATAATTTGTTAAATCCTAATTTCTCAGTTACACCACCTCTCGCTCATTTCTCTCAATCTTCATGGATATCTGGGCAATGACCATGCAACAAAAAGGGTGTTGACCTTATGGGGTAAAGAATGAAAGTGGTTGAGGTTCTTGGACAGACTGGTACCTCTAGGTGTCAGGGCTTATCTGGCATAGGAACAATGTAGAGGCCTTAAGTTTTTGAAAAAAATAAACTTACCAAGTAAAACTTTTCTAGTCTTAGAGAGACTCCAATGTACTTAGGGTTTTCAGGAATACTGTTGGTTGGGGCATGGTATACTGTGGCATTATGCAGTATCTGTCTGAAACTTGCATAAGAGTAACCTCCAGAATGACCTCTTGACTCTATTTGAAATCTCCTAGCCACTAAAACTTAATTTTGTTTTATTTCTTTTCCCCCTTTTGGTCAAGAGGGCATTCTCAATCCCTTGATGCCAGGGTCAGGATGGCATTCTTTTTCTGTAAGGGAACAATCATAAAGTTTTGCCCAAGACCCCCAAATCTTCCTGTCTTTACATGACTATAAATGCTCTCTATCATGGTAGGAATAGCCCCTTTGTATTTTTCTCCCTAGTGCTGGAGCTTTAATTACCCTAACACAAGTAACACCTTTAGCTAATTTCACAGCTCATGTTCTTAAGGATACCAAACATAGTATAAGTCTTTTAAATGTTGAAATGGAAGAAATGGGAGAATTAGTATTACAAAATTGTACGGCCTTAAATACGGTCACTGTCACTCCAGGTGGCACTGTGCTATGGTTGGCACCACTAGTTACTCATATATACCTGATGAAGAATCAACTGTCACCAATGTTTTAACATACTTGCAAAGTTTTATAAACCATATTCAAAAGTTAGGTTTTATAGACTGTTTCCTCTTAGCTCACTCACCTATCATTGCTTTAGAGTTATACTCTTCTTATTAGCACACTGACAATGTTGATTATTTGTCTATCTTATTGCTGTTTATATTGTAATTGTAGACGCATTTCTCAGTATCACAGGCTGTAAACCTGTACCTCCCCATTCCCATGCTCAGGGACTTATGTGTAAGGGGTGGTGGAAAGATTGTAAGAATGGTGGGATGGAGAAAATCGTAACTTAGTAAAGTAGATTCAAAAGAAAAGCACAAAAATAATGCATTAGCAGAGTCTGCAGCCCACCAAGGAGCCACTATACTTCCTAGTGGAAAGCAACACTCTCTTCAGGTTTTCAGGTGTCAGAAATAATTCCTTAAAGGCCCTTTTTAAATGATATTGTACAAGTGGTACAACAGTAGCTCAGTGGCAGAATTCTTGAGTGACATCCTGGAGACCCGGGTTCAACTCCTGGAGCCTGCCCATGCAAAAAAAAAAAAAAAAGAATATATATGTTGTACAAGCCCAACAAACTATGCTCACCCTTGACACTGAAAACTTAAAAAAACAACAACAGGGTGGCATCAGGACACCAAATCTGGATAATGTGTTAGACCAAATGTCCTCCTCATTCTCTGCAATATGTTCACTCTTCCTATGATGAAGTTTTATCATGCCCATATGCACTGGAGCCCCAACAAACTGAAAACAGCAACAACAAAAATACTGTTTGGGTAACTTTAGACTAGCAGCACAACAAGCCTTCACTCGGGGAAGCATCTACCCCAATAAAACCCAGCATGACCTTTCCACTTGTCTCTTGGAGAATTCCCACCATCACAGAGGCCTTTCAAAATCTCAAAAATAAATTTCATCCAACCTCTCCTCTACCAAAGAGTCACCTGTCACTACACCCCTGGTAGGCCCAGGAGATTGGGTCTATTTGAAATGACACCTCTGAGAACACAGGCTTGAGCCCCAGTAGAAAGGACCCTAACAAGTCCTTTTTACCACCTTCACAACTATCAAACATCAAGGAGTAGGATCCATCTGTCACAACTAAAGGAGCTCCTCCACCTGAGTGGCCCACCAAAGCCACCAGAGACCTGACTCTGCCATTTTGCCAGGTCTAGAAGCAGATGATATCTGATGCAAACTGTTACCTGAAGACCCCGGACCTGATCGTGTAGAAGCAGATGGCACCAGAAGTAGACTGCTTTCCCAAGACTTCAGACCAGGGCTGAATATACCTTCCCCTATGACTATACCCTTATGTAATAATAATGAAAGCCACCCCTGCTAGCACTGCTGCTACCAGCTTTTCACCTCTATTATCATTGTAACCCTAATATGGGCAATTATCAATTATCTTTCTTCCCCAATTTTCCCTCTATTCCCCTTACATTAGCCCTAACTCTCACCCTGTCCTCCTTTCCTACTAATGTACCTTCTTGGAACAATAATATCATCACTCAATTATCCCAAATAGTATCTACTGGAGAAAATTTAACGAACTACTAGATCTGTCATAACAACCCACAGCACTCTTCCCCTCAACTAGTGTGAATACCCTAAAGTGATATTTTCCACTGACCAGGCACTTTAATACCACTGGTGACATCTTCATTCCCCCCAGGCATCTGTATAATCCCACCCCCATCCACTGCAAACAATCCATGCTATGTAACTTTCAACTCCAAAACCAAATACATTACAGGAAAAATTCAACAAAAGTGAAGGTAGTCAACCAACACCATTCCTACCAATCCTAAAGAACACTGAGGCCTTTAGCTGAGACTCTACAAAATTTCCATGCACTGTGGTTACTTTCCAGAAACCTACAACCTCCAGTTAGGTTCCTAGGTCAGATTAGTTCTGAAACTCAGAGGGGCCAGCCTCTCCAGAACATTTAGTTCCACTACCCTATTCCATAATTATCAACAGCCTTTTCCAATGTGAAAAAGTTAGAATGGGCATAGACCAAATACCCCTGAAGATTCCTTTTCTAAAGGAAAAGGTGGAGTTATAACCAAGAAGATAGGATTTAAATGACTATGATATTTAAATGAATCATTATACTGATATTTCTTTTAGTCTTCTAGAGTCTTGGAACAGCTAGAAGGAAAAACCTTTATATATATATGAAATGAAAGTGGTTGAATCTAGCAGGGAGGTGGGGTAGAAGAGGCTAGCATGAACAGGCAAGGAGCATGGTGGGGTTTGCGTTCATTTTCTGTCTTGTTGTGACTGGTTAAGGCTACCCAGCTGGGAAGGGACTGTGGACTCCACAGCTACAGTTGCCACTAGGGTGTCAGTTGTTGGTCTTGCCCAGAATGCTTCAGTTCTGCTGTGCAAGGATATATAATAATTGATTGGTGTGTCCAGTTCATACAAGAAAATGCAAACTGAACAGCCAGAGGAAACATCCTGCTCTTGTTTGAAAGGATTTATGTACCCTAGAAAAGCCATGCTTTAACCCTAATCCAATCTTGTTGAGGCAATGCTTCTCTTAAGCCCTATTCAGCACTGTATGCTGGAAACATGATTAGATTATCCTCATGGAGGAGATGGGACTCCACTCATCCTAGGTGGGTCTTAATTAGTTTACTGGACTCCTTTAAAAGAGGAAGCATTTGGAGAAAGCTTGAGAATCAGGAGGGCCACAAAGCAGAACCCATGCCACCAGGAACCTTTGGAGATGAAGAAGAATGCCCCTGGGGGGCAGCTTCATGAAGCAAGATGTCTGGAGAGGAAGCTAGTAGATGCCACCATGTTTGCCATGTACCTTTCCAGTTGAGGGAGAAACCCTGAACTTCATTGGCCTTTCTTTCTTTCTTTCTTTTGTTTGTTTTAATTTTTTATTAATTAAAAAAAGTACAAGAAAGAAACACAAACATTCCCAACAACATACACTCAGCAATTCACAATATCATCACATAGTTGCATATTCATCATCATGATCATTTCCCAGAACATTTGCATCAATTCAGAAAAAGAAATAAAAAGACAACAGAAAAATAAAACAAAAACAGGAAAAAAAATTTTACATACCATACCCCTTACCCTTCCCTTTCATTGATCAGTAGCATTTCAAACTAAATTTATTTTAACATTTGTTCCCCCTATTATTTATTTTTATTCCATATGTTCTACTCATCTGTTGACAAGGTAGATAAAAGGAGCATCAGACACAAGGTTTTCACTATCACACAGTCACATTGTGAAAGCTATATCATTATACAATCATCTTCAAGAAACATGGCTACTGGAACACAGCTCTACATTTTCAGGCAGTTCCCTCCTGCTTCTCCATTACATCTTGGTTAACAAGGTGCTGTCTACTTAATGCATAAGAATAACCTCCAGGATAACCTCTCGACTCTGTTTGGGATCTCTCAATCATTGACACTTTGTCTCATTTCACACTTCCCCCTTTTGGTCGAGAAGTTTTTTTCAATCCCTTGATGCTGGGTCTCAGCTCATTCTAGAGTTTTTCTCTATCCCTTGATGCTGGGTCTCAGCTCATTCTAGAGTTTTTCTCTATCCCTTGATGCTGAATCTCAGCTCATTCTGGGGTTTCTGTCCCACGTTGCCAGGAAGACCCTCACTCCTGGGAATCATGTCCCACATAGACAGGGGGAGGGTGGTGAGTTTGCTTGCTGTGTTGGCTAGAGAGAGAGGCCACATCTGAGCAAAAAAAGAGGCTCTCTTGGGGGTGACTCTTAGGCTTAATTTTAAGTAGACTTGACCTATCCCCTGTGGGGTTAAGTTTCATATGAACAACCCCCAAGACTGGGGGCTCAGCCTATAGCTTTTGTTGCCCACACTGCTTGTGAGAATATCAAGAATTCAACTTGGGGAAGTTGAGTTTCCCCCCATTCTCACCATTCCCTGAAAGGGACTTTGCAAATACTTTTCCACTCACTGATCAAATCACTCTGGGATTCTCAGGGCATCACCTGGACAAACCAACAAAATCTCATGTCCTATACAAAGCTCCATGTTCTTAAGGTGTTCAACCAACTATCTACATAAGTTATATTAGGAAATGCACTAGTCAAAGTATAAATTTGCACCAAATAAACATTTTTTTGCTTTAGTCTCACACATAAGTTGAAATTTTAACATATTAATTACCATCTATTTTCAGCACACTGCAGTAATGACATTCTTTTGTTCTTCCTCATGCAAAAACATTTTTTGAATTTGTACATTTAGTCACTATCATTATACACTCTAGGCATTCCTAGATTACACCATCTCAATCTTTATAGTCTATCTTTCTTTGTGATTTCATTTATTCCCCAGCCCTCCTCCCTCTATTCTCATATGCAGCTTCATTCAGTGTTTTAACATAACTGTATTACAGTTAGGTAATATTGTGCTGTCCATCTCTGAGTTTTCATATTCAGTCCTGTTGCACAATCTGTATCCCTTCAGCTCCAATTACCCAATATCTTACCCTATTTCTATCTCCTGATGGTCTCTGTTACCAACGAAATATTCCAAGTTTTTTCACTAATGTCAATTCATATCAGTGAGACCATACAGTATTTGTCCTTTTGTTTCTGGCTAATCACACTCAGCATAATGTCCTTAAGGTCCATTCATGTTGTTACATACTTCATTACTTTATTCTGTCTTAAAGCTGCATAATATTCCATCTTATGTATATGCCACAGTTTGTTTAGCCAACCATCTGTCGATGGACATTTTGGCTGCTTCCATCTCTTGGTAATTGTAAATAATGCTGCTATAAACATTGGTGTGCAAATGTCCATTTGTGTCCTTGCCCTCATGTCCTTTGAGTAGGACAGCATATAGATGGGTCCTGTTTTTTAATCCATTCTGCCAGACTATGTCTTTTGATTGGAGAGTTTAATCCATTAACATTCAGTGTTATTACTGCATGGGTAGTACTTTCTTCTACTATTTTGCCTTCTGGATTTTATATGTCATATCTGATTTTCCTTCTTTTTACCTTTACTCATAGTCTACCTTTCTACACTCTTCTCCACACCTCTCTCTTCTGTCTTCGTATCTATCTCTAGTGCTCCCTTTAGTATTTCTTGCAGAGCTGGTGTCTTGGTCACAAATTCTCTGAGCGATTTTTTTTATCTGAAAATGTTTTAATTTCTCCCTCATTTTTGAAGGACAATTTTGCTGGATATAGAATTCTTGGTTGGCAGTTTTTCTCTTTTAATAATTTAAATATATCATCCCACTGTCTTCTTGCCTCCATGGTTTCTGCTGAGAGATCTGTGCATAGTCTTATTGGGCTTCCCTTGTATGTGATGGATTACTTTTCTCTTGCTGCTTACAAGATTCCCTCTTTCTCTTTGACCTCTGACATTCTAATTAGTAAATGTCTTGGAGTATATCTATTTGGATCCAATCTCTTTGGGGTACGCTGCACTTCTTGGCTCTTAATTTTAAGTCTTTCATAAGAGTTGGGAAATTTTCAGTGATAATTTCCTCCATTAGTTTTTCTCCTCATTTACCCTTCTTCACTTCTGGGACACCCACAACACGTATATTTGTGGGCTTCATATCGTCTTTCAATTCCCTGAGTCCCTGCTCATATTTTTTCATTTCCCCCCTATATTTTCTGTTTCTTGCCAGATTTCAGATGTTCCATCCTCCAGTTCACTAATCCCATGTTCTGTCTCTTGAAATCTACCATTGTAGGTTTCCATTGTTTTTTTCATTTCTTCTACCATGCCTTTCAGTCCGATAAGTTCTGTGATTTGTTTTTTTCAGACTTTCAGTTTCTTCCTTTTGTTCTTTTCTTGCCTTCTTTATATCCTCCCTCAATTCTTTGATTTGGTTTTTGATAAGGTTTTCCATATCTGTTCGTATATTCTGAATTAATTGTTTTAGCTCCTGTATCTCATTTGAATTGTTGGTTTGCTCCTTTTATTGGGCCATATCTTCAATTTTCCTAGTGTGATTTGTTATTTTTTGCTTGAGTCTAGCCATTTAATTACCTTAATTAGTTTATTCTGGAGATTGCTTTCACTTCTTTTACCTAGGGTTTTCTTGCTGGATGAATTTGATGTCTATCTGCTCTTTGACATTCACTTCAGCTTTATCTGGACCTCTAGCTTAAGTTTTGTTTAACAGAGGAGAATTTTTCAGTTCTTGTTTTCTTGTTTCTTGCCCTGCTTGTACAGTGCCTTTCCACCCCCACACTTAGGAGGGTCTACTTAGATATTATAGACCCCAGCCAGATTTTCCCAGAAAAAACTGGCCTCCTATCAGGAGGAAAGAGTCACCTGCAGTTTTCCCTGAGGGTGAAACCCAGCATGGTGAAAGACTTTCCTGTGAAGTCTCTGGGCTCTGTTTTTCTTATCCTGCCCAGTATGTGGTGCTTGTCTGCCTGCAGGTCCCACCAGCATAAGATGATGTGGTACCTTTAACTTTGGCAGACTCTACCTGCTGGGGGACATGGTGGAGATAGAGGAGAGGTTGAGGACTGGTTTTAATGGCTTCAAATTACCAAGCCCTGGTGTCTGAATTCCTTGAGGGAGGGATTTCACCTGAGTTGGGCTTCACCTCTCCCCTGGGGAAGGCACAGGCTCCAGACAAGCCCTCAAACGAACTTGTTTCTGCCTATCCCTGGGGCAGTTGCAGCCTGAGAAGCCCAGCCACTGTATCCAAAGGCAGTCAAGCCTTTTAAGAAACATAGCCACAAAAACCTCTGTTTCCTTCTTTTTTTTTTTTTTTTTTTTTTTTCCTTTTTCTCTCATCCCTGCCCCCTTGGCACTGGGGCAAAAATGAAAAACCTCTGTTTTGACCAGGTTCACCTGATCTGGGGGCCTATTTTTAGTAGTCAGAATTTGTTAATTAATTCTACAATTGGTGTTTGGTTGGGCTCAGCCCCTGCTGCTGGTAAAGTCTCTCTCCTTTCTGCTCTGGGAAGCAGCCTGTGGGGGAGGGGCACCGGCCTCTGTGGCTTGGGGAACTCCTGGTTCTGGGGGAGCTTGCAGCCAGTCCAGCTGGTCCAGACTAGGGTATGCTGTGTGTCCAGTCACTGATGTGGCCCCAGGAGCTGTTCTGTACTGTTTCCGGTTATTTAGTAGTTGTTCTGGAGGACAAACTAAAATGCGCACGTTGTTAAGCCGCCATCTTGGCCCAGAAGTCGAGACAGTCTTCTTGACCAAAATAAAGTTTCAGTGACTGAGAGACTTCAAAGAGAGCTGAGAGGTTATCCTGGAGGTTTTTCTTATGCATTATATAATATTCCTTTTTAGTTTATGGTGTATTGGAGTGGCTAAAAGGAGGTACCTGTAACTGTTGAGCTATGATTCTTGAAGAAGACTGTATAATGATATAGCTTTTACCATGTGACTGTGTGATTTTGAAAACCCTGTGTCTGATTCTCCTTTGCTTCAGGGTATGGACAGATGCATAAACAAATACGGATAAAAATAAATAAATAATAGGAAGGATAAGGGGTAAAATAAATTGGGTAGATTGGAATACTGGTGGCCAGATACAGAGAGGGAGGGGTAAGAGGTATGGGATATATGAGTTCTTTCTTTTTTCTTTTTATTTCTTTTTCTGGAGCAATGCAACTGTGTGATGATATTGTGAGCCATTGATTGTACACCATGTATGGACTGTATGTGTATGAAGCCTTGTCAATAAAATATTTTTAAAAATTGATGAGCTTTAGAAGGACCCAAAGATCAGATCATTACCATTACAGGAACACAGGACCAGATACAAAATGCATAGTCTTTGTTGTAGAACAGTGTGAAGCAGTATGCAGATGTTGAAGGATTCTAATGCAAGATATTTTTTTTTCCTTTTTATTGTGTGAAGCAGCATTCTGGAAAGTTTTCCTAAGACTAGTGAAAAACTGAAGATGTCCTGCATCTTTATTTTTTTAATCTACTTCTGTTTAAAAAACCAACATTCTTCTGCCTCATAGGTGCTCTGCCTTTGAAGTGTGAAATCTTTGCTGTTTACCATATGTAATGTTTTAGTTCCTTACAAACAGGGTGGAGGTGGGGTAGGGAAAAAGGTGCAAAGCTAACATTGGCATTTTGAAACAGCAGCAGAGTGAGTGAATTTTATTTTTTGTCTAATTGTTGGTGGTACAAAAGAGATTTCCCAACCCCGTGTAATTATTGCGAACACCTTGCATGCTGGTTTGAAAATAAGTACCCCAGAAAAACCATGTTTTAATCTTGACTCAATCTTGTGGAGGCAGCTGTTTCTTTTAATCCTAATTTAATACTGTAGGGCAGTAACTTTTGATTAGGTTATCTCCATGGAAATGTCACACACCCAATTATAGATGTGACCTTTTGACTACATAGAGATGTAACTCCATCTATTCCAGGTGGGTCTTGATTAGTTTACCTGAATCCTTTAAAAGAGGAAACATTTGGGAGAGAGCCAGAAATGACACAAAACCTCAGACCAGAGCTGACACAGATGCCAACACTTGGAGAATGGAGATAGAAATGTTTGTACTTGCTTGGAGCCCAGCATATGTCACCATGAGATGTTAAGCAAGGCAGAACCTGGAGAGAGCCAAGGGAAGCCAAGGGATTTAAGCCAGTCCTGGAAAAGCAAAGTGAGGAACCCCTACAGGAATGGAAGCTGAAAGCAATGGAGCCCAAGAGCAAGGGACCATCAGATGCCAGCCACGTGACTATCCAGTTGACAGAGGTGTTCCTGACCCATTGGCCTTTCTTGAATTGAGGTATCTTTCCTTGGGTGCCTTAATTAAATTGCCCTTTTAAAAAGTCATTCCGGGTCTGGTATATTGCATTCTGGCATCTTGCAAACTAACACACCTTGTTTTGTGGTCACTGTAACATTTGGGTTGGGGGCTTGGGACAGAGAGGAAGAGTAACAATAGTCCACACATCCCTGGCATCTATTCAGAGCAGTGCAGAATGTAATGCTGTTTTGTAAGAAACATTTTATGATTTTAAAAATAAATTTAATGAACCTAAAAAAAATTGAAGATAGTCTTCATGTTTCAAACAACCCTCTTAAACCTGATAAATGCCCCCTTACTCCCCAAATTTATCCAACTAGAGATCATATAATTCCTCTATACATAACCCATCTCCTTAGTCCCTCATCCTCTCTATCATTAATAAGCACAACTTTGGAAGCCTGCCTCCCTCTATGTTTTACTTTTCCATGTAATAGCTCTGAAGGATTTCTCAGTCTTTCTTACCTCCACACAGACAGTGAGCTCTTGGTTTCCTCTCACACCCTAGCCTTACTATGTACAATTCCATCCACTTTGACCTGTGGCATCAGAGAACACTAGGCCTTATCCTAGCAGGAGCAGAAGCCCTCCTAAGCCTAGCCACCTCTTGGATCAGATTTGAAAAGCATGAAAACACCCCCCAAAACCTAAGTGTTACATTTAAAAAAGATAGCATCTGAAAATGAGCAAGCCCTCTCAGGACTTACCACTTTTCTCAATTCCCTCACAGCTGTAGTTATGGATAACCAACTAGCTTTAAATTATATTTTAGGGTGGGCAATGGTGGCACAGTAGCAGAGTTCTCGCCTGCCATGCCGAAGACACGGGTTCGATTCTCGATGCCTGCCCATGATTCAAAAAAATAAATAAAACTAACTAACTAACTAAATTATATTTTAGCTGAAAAAGATGGCATTTATGTTGTTGCCAATACCTCCTGCTCCCTCTGGATCACCGGAGAAGTCAAAACCAACATCCAAGAAGTCTTCAAGCAAGCCAAATGGCTTCATAGCATGAATGAGAAATCCAGAGACATGTGAGAACTATTCAAGGGGTTTCTGCCTAGTGCCTCCTGGTTGTATTTCCTAGTCTCACCACTGATTATGTTAATCCTCCTCCTCCTCCTTGGGCTTGTGTTCATCTGCATCATCACCAACTTGGTCATGCAACATCTCAGAGCCACCCACCTCTTTCCCTTGTCACATGTAGCTTTAGGGTACCAGCCTATAAAATCAAAAACCAATTGTATTTGGTCTTTGGGGAGTCCTTGAGAGACTGTGAAAATGGAATGGTTAATAGCTTCACTAATCATCTTGATCTGCTTGAACTTCCTTTTTATCCAGGGAACTACAAAGAAGAAACAGAGAACAACCGATTTAGGCTGACATACCAATAATCCTTCATGGTACTAAGACCTCTGCCCCTGCAGAAAAGAAACAAGTCATGTTGATACCAACAAGTTTACTTATATTCACTAGGCAGCCCTACTCCTGCAGAGACATCCTGTGTCCAATTGGCAAGTTAATGAAACATAGCCCAAGGATAACCTGCCTCAAGTAACTCATGTAGCTTATTTTCCCCTGCACTCCCTCCCAATTCCTCCATACCCTCCCTTTTTTCCTAGCCATCATATAAACTGCTTGCCCAAAACTTGCCTTTTGAATAGTAAACTTTTGTTGTCCTTCTACATCAATGCTACTTTAGTTCAATAAACTACTTGTAGACTTTGGTTTTCAGTCTTTTCAGCAAAGCACAATTAAAAATGGGAAAATTCTTGAATAGACATTTTTTTGAAGAGGAGATACGAATGGCTAAAAAGCCCATAAAGATCAGTAGTATTAGGGAAATGCAAATCCCACAATAAGATATCATTTCACACCAAAGAGAATGGCCACTACAAAAAACCAGAAAACTGCAAATGTTGGAGAAGATGTGGAGTAAAAAGAACATTTATTCACTGCTGGTAGGAATGAAGAATGGTACAGCTACTGTGGAAGACAGTTTAGCAGTTCCTCAAAAACCTAAGTATAGAATTGTCATATGACCTGGCAATCCTATTACTAGGTATATACTCAAAAGAACTGAAAGCAAGATGTGAATAGACATTTGAACACTGTTATTCATAGTGGCATTACTCATAATTGCCAAAAGATGGAAATAACCCAAGTGTTCATCAACTGTTGAGTGGATAAAATGTGATATATACATATGATGAAATGTTATTTATTTAGCTGTAAAAAGAAATGAAGTATTGATGTATGTGACTATATAGATGAACCTTGAGGGCATTATGGTTGGTGAAATAAGCCAGAAACAAAAGGACAAACATTGTATTATCTCACTAATAAGAACAAATTATAATGAGCATATTCATGGAGTTAATATCTAGAATAAAGTTTACCAGAAGGTAGAATGAGGGTAGAGAATGGGGAGCTGCTGCCTAATTTGTGTAGAATTGTTAATAGGGCTGATTGAAAATGTTTGGAAATGGATGGAAGCAATGATAGCATATGAACAGCACTGAATCATGTGAGTGATTGTGGCTGAAAGGGAAAGTTTAGGGTTCTGTTTGTCACTAGAAGGAAAGCTAGAAGATGAAATATGGGGCTGTATAGCATAGTGAGCCCTGTTGTGGATGATGGAGGTGATTAATATTACAAATTTAAGAACATTCTTCCACGAAGTAGAACAAATGTAAGTCACTGTGACAAGGTGTTAATAATAGGGTGGAACATGGGAAAAATATACGTAATGCAAACTATGGACTATAGTTAACTAGTAATATTATAATACTCTTCCATCAATTGTAGCAAAATTACAAGACCAATGCTAAGTATCAATAATAGGAGAATATAAAGGGTATGGGTTTTTCTTTTTGGAGCAATGAAAATGTTCTAAAATTGATTGTGGTGATGTAAGTACAACTCTGCGATTATACTGAAAGCCATTGGTTGTACTTGGATGGACTATATGCTGTAAATAGTATGACCTTGTAGCACTCTGCCTACCCCCTCCTTCATCTTCTCTCTGGTAGGGGCAGACCCCAGTCATGTTCCAGGAGTAGAGTTGCCCTGGTGCACATACTGAAACCATGTATGTATGATCCAATCTGTCTGATGTGGCCTGAAGGACTCACTGTCCTAGAACTTGCCCTGCATATAGAAGGCAACTCACTAGGCTCTCCTACTGAAAATTGTGGGAGAGTACTCAAGTTGGACTGCCTGGAGCAAGGGAGTGCTGGCTGTAGGACATAGAGTACAGTGCCTGAGACTATGAGGAAACTTTTCTAAGGAAGAGGGGACATTTATAAACATGTAAGTGGGAGAATTATTAGGGCCACAAGTGCATGCCCAAGATAAAACATATATGCAGAAAGGACCAGAGAGTCAGTGACACTTTGGTCTGGAGCTATTGTCACATGATGAATTTTATCAATAAGCCTTGAAGGAGAGCACTTGCACAGGTCAATCTGCAAAAACTAAGAATGGCATTTTCTTATTCTTCTTCCTTCTTCCTTCTCCCTTCTTCCTTCTTCCTTCTTCTTCTTCTTCTTCTTCTTCTTCTTCTTCTTCTTCTTCTTCTTCTTCTTCTTCTTCTTCTTCTTCTTCTTCTTCCTCTTCTTCTTCTTCTTCTCCTGGTATTGAAGATAAAGTTGGTCATAATACTTGCTGGATACAAACTTAAGGAACAGACATCAGAGAGTCTAAATTTCAGCAATAACACATTAAAATGTCAAAATGTCCAGGTTTCAACAAGGCTACAAAACAAACAAAGAAAAAGGAAGCAATGGTCCAAGTAAAGAAGAAGATTAAAACATTAGAAACCATACATGAGGAAGAACAGAGATGGGACATGCCAGATAAAGACTTTAAAAATGGCCTTAAATATATTCAAAGAGCTAAAGGAAAGCATGAACAGAGAGCTAGCGGAAATCAGGAAAGCAAGACTGGGGCAAGATGGCAGTTTAGTGAGGTATGGAATTTAGTTCATCCTCCAGAGCAGCTAGTCAATAGCCAGGAAAAGTACAGAACAATTGCTGGGGCTACATCAGTGGCTGGACACATAGCATACATCAGTCTGGACTTCATGGACTGGCTAAGACCCACACAGAACTGTAAGTCTCCCAAGCCATGGAGGCCGGCACCCCTCCCCCACAGGCATGACACGCTGGTTCCCTGAGGGGAAAGGAAACAGACTTTACTAGCAGCAAGGGCTTAGCTCAACAAAGTTCCAGTCATAGAATTAATTAACAAATTCTGACTACTGAAAATAGGCCCTCAGCACAGATGAACCTGGAATAAGCTCTAAAGATACTAGGAATTTTTGCCCTGGCAGAGAGGGGGCAGGGCTGATTAAACAAACAAACAAACAAACAAAAAAACAGATGCTTTTTGAGTCAGACAGCACAAATACTGCAAAAGAGCTGGACCACAAGGAAAAGGGTTAGATAGAACCTGGAGATACATAGAGCCATGTACCAACTTAAGCTCTTGATTAACAAACCTGAGAGCAGGGGTCCACTCTGAAGAGGTTTTTTGTTTTTTTGCTTTTTCTCTACTTCTTAACAGCTCACTAATAGAATTGGAAGTCTTTCAGGCTCCATCGATGCCCCTAGGCAAGGGCAGAGTTGAGATTGTCTGGGAGACAAAGTAACTAATCAGGTGAAAGGATTAATTCCCTAAAGGTTGTATCTTCCCCAAGAGAAAGGTGGGGCCCATCTGAAGTGGAATTCCTTCTTCAAGAAATTCAGGCCCCAGGGACTGGAAAGGTGAAGCAATTAAGGCCAGCCTACAACCTCAACTCTGCTTCAAGCACTGCCCTGGTGGGAAGAGTTTGCTGGAATTAAAGGCACCACATCACTTTATGCTGGTGGGAAGCCATAGGCAGAGAAGTACCACATGCTGGGTAGGATAGGAAAAGAATGGAGTATAGAGGCTTCTTAGGAAAGTTTGAGAGTCTGTTGGGTTTCACCCTCAGGGAAAACTAATGCTGGTGACTCTTTCTTCCTGAGACTTGGGCCAGTCTGGCCTGTGAAAATCTGCCTGCAGACTACAATATCTGAGGAGACCCTCCTCAAAAAAAAATCTTCATATAGGCAGGCCGAGAAATACAAGAACAAGAACGGAAAAATTCTGATCAGTTAAACAGAACCTTTGCTAGAGGTCTAGAATAAATTGAATTGAATGTCAAAGAACAGATAGAGAAAAGAGCCCCCCAGCAAGAAAAAACTAAGTAAAAGAGTGAAAACAACCTCCAGAGTAGACTAATTAAGGAAATCAATGATTTCCTTAAAACTAATGATTTTAATTTATGATTAAATTAAAATGAGTGATTCATACTAGGAAAATAGAAGATATGGCCCAGTTGAAGTAATAAACCAACAATTCAAATGAGATACAGGAGTTGAAACAACTATTTCAGAATGTTCTAACAGATATGGAAAATTTCATCAAAAATCAAATCAACAAGTTGAGGGAGGATGTAAAAAAGATATTAGGCAAACAAAAAAAAAAGAAATTGAAAGTTTGAAAATACAAATCACAAAACTTATGGCAATGAAAGACACAATAGAAGAGAAAAAAAGAAACTTACAACAATAAATTTGAAGAGGCAGAAGAAAGGATTAGTGAACTAGAGGACTAGACATCTGAAATCTAAAACACAAAAGAAAATATAGGGAAAAGAATGGAAAAATATGAGCAGGGACTCAGGGAATTGAATGACAACATGAAGCACATGAATATATATGTTGCAGGTGTCCCAGCAGGAGAAGGGAATGAGAAAGGAGGAGAAAGACTAACAGAGAAAATTTTCACTGAAAATTCTCCATCTCTTATGAAAGATACAAAATTGCAGACCCAGTAAGTGCAGCATAGCCCAAACAGAACAGATACAAATAGACATACTCCAAGACACTTACTAATCAAATTGCCAGATGTCAAAGAGAAAGAAAGAAATTTGAAAGCAGCAAAAGAAAAGCAATCCATTACATACATGGGAAGCCCAATAAGACTGTGTGTGGATTTCTCTGCAGAAACCATGGAGGCAAGAAAGCAGTGGTATGACATATTTAAGATTCAAAAGGAGAATAAGCTTCCAACCAAGAATTTTATATTCATCAAAATTGTCCTTCAAAAATGAGGGGGAGGGCTGGCCATGGTGGCTTAGTGGCAGAGTTCTTGCCTGCCATGCCAGAGAGCCGGGTTTGATTCAGTACCTGTCCATGTTAAAAAAAAAAATGAGGGGGAGATTAAAACATTTTCAGACAAAAAATCACTGAGAGAATTTGTGACCAGGAGACCAGCTCTGCAAGAAATGCTAAAAGGAGCACTACAGGCAGATAGGAAAAGGCAGGAGAGAGAGGTCTAGAGAATAATATAGAAATGAAGACTACCAGTAAAGGTAAAGAGAAAAAAATTAGATATGACATATAAAGCCCAAAAGGCAAAATGGTAGAAGAAAATACTGCCTTTACAGTAATAACATTAAATGTTAATGGATTAAACTCCCCAATCAAAAGTCATAAACTTGGTGGGCAATGGTCGTCCAGTGGCAGAGTTCTTGCCTGCCATGCCAGAGACCAGGGTTCAATTCCTGGAGCCTGCCCATGCCCCCAAAAAAGGTCATAGACTGGCAGAATGGATTAAAAAACAAGACCCATCTATCTACTGTAAAGGAGACTCGTTTTAGGCCCAAGGATGGAAATAGAATGAAAGTGAAAGGTTAGGAAAAGATATTTCATGCAAACAACAATAAGAAAAGAGCAGGAGTGGCTATAATAATATCTGACAAACTAGACTTCAAATGTAAAACAATTAAAAGAGACAAAGAAGGACACTATGTATTAATAAAAGAAGCAATTCAACAAGAAGACATAACAATCATAAATACATATTCACCAAGTCAGAGTGACCCAAAATACATGAGACAAACACCAACAACACTAAAGGGAGAATTAGACACCTCTACCATAATAGTTGGAGACTTCAATTCCCTGCTCTCATCAATGGATAGAACAAGTAGACAGAGGACAATAAAGAAACAGGGAATTTGAATAACATAATAAATGAACTGGACTTAGACATTTATAGAACACTAAACCCCACAACAGCTGGACACACCTTTTTCTCAAGTGCTCATGAATCATTCTCAAGGATAGACCATATTCTGGGTCACAGAGCACATCTCTATAAATTTAAAAAGATTGGAACTATACAAAACACTTTCTCTGGTCATAAAAGAATGAAGTTGGAAATCGATAATTGGCAGAGGGTCAGAAAATTCACAAATATATGAAGCTAAATAACACACCCTTAGATAACAAGTGAGTCAAGGAAGAAATTACAAGAGAAGTCAGTAAATATCTTGAGGCAAGTGAAAATGAAAGCACAACATACCAAAATTTATGGGATGTAGTAAAGGCAGTGCTAAGAGGGAAATTTATTGCCTTAAATGCCTATATTAAAAAAAGAAGAAAGAGCAAAAACCAAGAAATTAATTGTTCACTTAGAAGAATAGAGAAGAACAGTAAACTAACCCCAAAGGAAACAAAAGGAAAGAAATAATGAAGATTAGAGCAGAAATAAATGAAATTGAGAACATGAAAACAATTGAGAAAATCAACAAAACCAGAAGTTGGTTCTTTGAGAAAATCAACAAAATTGATGGACCCTTAGCTAGATTGATAAAAAGAGAAAGAGAGAGGGCACAAACAAATAAAATCAGAAATGGAAGAAGAGACATAACCACTGACCCTGCAGAAATAAAGGAGATAATGAGAAGATATTATGAACAACTTTATGCAAATAAACTAGACAACGTAGATGAAATGGACAACTTCCAAGAAAGGCATGAACAACCAACCTTGACTTGAGAAGAAACACATGACCTCAACAAACCAATCACAAGCAAAAAGATTGAGTCAATCATCAAGAAGCTCCCCAAAAAGAAAAGTCTAGGACCAGATGGCTTCACATGTGAATTCTACCAAGCATTCAAGAATTATTTAGTACCAATCATGCTGAAATTCATCAAAAAAAATTGAAGAGGAGGAAAGCTACCTAACTCATTCTATGGAGCCAACATCACCCTCTTACCAAAGCCAGACAAAGATACTACACAAGAAAAGAAAATTACGGACCACTATCTCTAATGAATATAGATGCAAAAATCCTCAACAAAATACTTGTAAATCAAATCCAGCAGCACATTAAAAGAATTATACATCATGACCAAGTGAGATTTATTCCAGGTATGCAAGAATGGTTCATCATAAGAAAATCAATTAATGTAATACACCATATCAGTAAATCAAAGGAGAAAAACCACATGATCATCTCTATTGATGCAGAAAAGGAATTTGACAAAATTCAATATCATTTCTTGATGAAAACACTTCAAAGGATAGGAATAGAAGTGAACTTCCTAAATATGATAAAGGGAATATATGAAAAATCCACAGTTACCATCATCCTCAATGGGGAAAGACTGAATGCTTTCCCTCTAAGATCAAAACAAGAATTCCCACTATCACAATTGTTGCTCAACCTTGTGCTGAAAGTTCTAATCAGAGCAATTAGACAAAAAAAAAGAAAGAAAAAGAAAAGAAAAGAAAAAGAAGAAGAAGAAACAAAGAAAGAAAAGGAATCCAAATAGGAAAGTAAGAAGCAAAAATCTCACTGTAGATGAGATGATACCCTATATTGAAAATCCAAAAAAAATATATGGCAAAGCTACTAGAGCCAATAAATGCATACAGCAAAGTGGCAGGTTCCAAAATCAACACTGCACAATCAGTAATATTTCTATACACTGGTAAAGAGCAATCTGAGGAGGAAATCAAGAAAAAAGTTCCATTTACAATAGCAACCAAAAGAATCAAATATTTAGGAATAAATTTGACTAAGGATACAATAAATTACACTCAGAGTATATCAATAGAGAGATGGTAATTATGAAAAGGAACCAACAGAGCTAAAGACTATGGTAACAGAAATTTTTAATTCCCTAATGCATTTAACAGCAGATTGGAGCTGGCAGAAGAAAGAATCAGTGAACTTGAAGATAAGACTATTAAAATCATCCAGTCTGAGAAGCAGTAGGAAGAAAGAATGAAGAAAAGTGAACTGAACTTGAGGAACTTTTGGGATCCCATCAAGTGTACCAAAATATATATTGTGGGCCTATCAGAAGAAGGAAGAGAAATGGCCAGAAAGAATATTTATTTATTTATTATTTTTTAAATACAAAAAACCCCAAATAAATGTAAATATTCCCATTTTGAACATTCCATTCGACATATATAATCAGTAATTCACAGTATCATCACATAGTTGCATATTCATCATCACGATCATTTCTTAGAACATTTGCATCAATTCAGAAAAAGAAATAAAAAGGCAACAGAAAAAGAAATGAAATGAAAACAGAAAAAAAAATTATACACACCATACCCCTTACCCCTCCCTTTCATTGATCACTAGCATTTCAAACTAAATTTATTTTAACATTTCTTCCCCCTATTATTTATTTTTATTCCATATGTTCTACTTTCATCTGTTGACATGGTAGATAAAAGGAGCATCAGACACAAGGTTTTCACAATTACACAGTCACATTGTGAAAGCTATATCATTATTCAATCATCCTCAAGAAACATGGCTATTGGAACACAGCTCTACATTTTCAGGCAGTTCCCTCCAGCCTCTCCATTACATCTTGAATAACAAGGTGAAATCTACTTAATGCTTGAGAATAACCTCCAGGATAACCTCTTGACTCTGTTTGGAGTCTCTCAGCCATTCACACTTTGTCTCATTTCACTCTTTCCCCTTTTGGTCAAGAAGTTTTTCTCAATCCCTTGATACTGAGTCTCAGTTCATTCTAGAGTTTTCTTAAATCCCTTGATGCTGAGTCTCAGCTCATTCTAGGATTTCTGTCCCACATTGCCAGGAAGGTTCACACCCCTGGGAGTCATGTCCCATATAGACAGGGGGAGGGTGGTGAGTTTGCCTGTTGTGTTGGCTGGAGAGAGAGGCCACATTTGAGCAACAAAAGAGGCTCTCTTGAGGGTGACTCTTAGGCCTAATTTTAAGTAGGCTTGACCTATCCATTGTGAGGTTAAGTTTCATATGAAGAAACCCAAGACTGGGGGCTCAGCCTATAGCTTTGGTTGTCCACACTGCTTGTGAGAATATCAAGAATTCAACATGGGGAGGTAGAATTTCCCCCCGTTCTCACCATTCCCTGAAGGGGACTTTGCAAATACTTTTCCACTCACTGATCAAATCACTCTGGGATTCATCAGGGCATCACTTTGAACAAACCAACAAAATCTCATGTCCTACTCAAGATTCCAAGTACTTATGTGTTCAATCAAGCTATCTACATAAGTTATATTAGGAAATGCACTAGTCAAAATATAAATTTTGTACCAAATAAATATTTTTTATTTTAGTCTCACACATAAGTTGAAATTTAAAAATATTAATTACCATTCATTTTCAGCACCCTGCAGTAATGACATTCCTTTGTTCTGCCTTATACAAAAACATTTTAAACGTTGTACATTTAGTCACTATCATTATACACTCTAGGCATTCCTAGATTATACCACAGAGAGAATATTTAAAAAAAATAATGGCTGACATCTTCCCACACATCCAAGATTCTCAATGAAATCCAATAAAATTGGATCCTTAACAAAATTAAGTGCCAATTTCTCATTAGAAACAATAGAGGCAAGAAAGCAGTAGGATTACATATTTAAAGTTCTGAAAGCAATAGAGGAAATAAAGCAGTAGGGTTACATACTTAAAGTTCTGAAAGCAAAAATTGCCAACCAAGAACTCTTTATCTGGCAAAACTGCCTTTCAAAATGAGGGAGAGCTTAAGACATTTCAAGATAAACGAAAGCTCAAGGAGTTTGTAATGGCTTTACAAGAGATGCTAAAGAGTTCTGCAAGTTGAAAGGAAAGACAATTGACAATAGATTGAAGCTGTATAAGAAATAAAGATCTTAGTAAGGGTGGTGACTTAGGTTAATATACATGCTAGTACTATTGCATTGTTGGTTTGTAACTCCGCTTTTTATTTTCTATATGATCTGAAAGGCAAATGCAGAGAATGTAATGATAAACCAGTGGTTTTGAACTCTTAATGTATAAGCATGTAATATTTGATATGAACTACTTAGAGGTGGGGGAATGGAGTGTTATAGAAACATGGTTAAATCGCATCAAAAATGCAACTATTTGCATTTGTTACTGTTATGGATTTGGAATGTTAAATTTAAGTTCTATAATAACTACAAAGAAAATATTGGAGAATGTGCAAGCTCCTAGAGACAGAAATTAGAATAGGGGTCAGGGATCAAGGGGAATGGGGAATTAATTCACAATAGGTGGAGGGGTTTTGTTTGGGGACATGGGAAAGTTTTAGTAATGGAAAGTGGTGAAGATACCACTGAACGGTATGCTTGGGAGTGGTTGTGATGGAAAACTTTACATTGTAAATATGTTCTCATGATTAAAAAAAAGAGACCTAGCCCCCAAATCCATTGAACTGGAACAAAATAGCCTTTTCAATAAATGGGCCTGGGAGAACTGGATTTATTTCCTTCTTTTTTTTAAATTTTTTTTTAAATACCAAAAAACACCAAACGCAAACATTCTTAACTTTTGATCATTCCACTCTACATATATAATCAATAATTCACAATATCATCACATAGTTGCATATTCATCATCATGATCATTTCTTGGAACATTTGCATCTATTCAGAAAAAGGAAAAAGAAAAAAATTCATATATACCATGCCCCTTACCCCCCCTTTCATTTCAAACTAGCATTTCAAACTAAATTTATTTTAACATTTCTTCCCCCTATTATTTATTTTTATTCCATATGTTCTACTTGTCTGTTGACAAGGTAGATAAAAGGAGCATCAGATTCAAGGTTTTCACAATCACACAGTCACATTGTGAAAGTTATATCATTATACAATCATCTTCAAGAAACATGGCTACTGGAACACAGCTCTATATTTTCAGGCAGTTCCCTCCAGCCTCTCCATTACATGTTGACTAACAAGGTGATATCTATTTGCATAAGAAAAGCCTCCAGGATAACCTCTCAACTCTGTTTGGAATCTCTCAGCCATTGACACCTTATTTTGTCTCATTTCACTCTTCCCCCTTTTGGTGGAGAAGGTTTGGAGAACTGGATTTCAACAGCCATAAGAATGAAAGAGGATCCCTACCTTACACCCAGTGCAAAAATTAACTCAAAGTGGATCAAACACCTGTATATAAGAACTAGCACCATAAAGCTTCTAGAAGAAAATGTAGGGAAACATTTTCAAGACCAAGTAATAGGAGGTAACTTCCTAAACTTTATACCCAAAGCACAAGCAACACAATAAAAAATAAATAAATGGGAACTCCTCAAAATCAAATGCTTCTGCACTTCAAAAGACTTTATCAAAAAGGTGAAGAGGCAGCCAACTTAATGGGAGAAAATAATTGGAAATCACATGTCAGACAAAGATTTGATACTCTGTATACAGAAAGAAATCATACAACTGAACAACAAAAGAACCACCCATATAAAATGAGCTAAAGATTTGAATAGGCATTTTTCTGAAGAGTAAATACAGATGGCTCAAAAGCCCATAAGGAGATGCTCATTTTCATTAACTATAAGGGAAATGCAGATCAAGACTACAATGAAATACTACCTTACACCTCTAGGAATGACTGCTATTAAAAAAACAGGAAACTATAAATGTTGGAGAGTGTCATGGTCATGTTCATGTGTCAACTTGGCCAAGTAGTGGTGCTTGTCTGTCTGGCTGGGCAAGTGCTAGCCTGTCTGTTGCAATGAGGACATTTCATAGAATTAAATCATGATCACGTCAGCTGCATCCACAGCTGGTTCCATTTGTAATCAACCAAGGGGAGTGTTTTCTGCAGTGAGTGATGCCTAATCTAATCACTGGAACATTTTGAGAAGGATTCAGAAGAGGCAGGCTGTCTTCCTGCTTTGGCTGGTAGCCTCTCCTGTGGAGTTCATCCAGACCCTCCATTGGAATTGTTGACTTCACAGCCTGCCCTGTGGATTTTGGACTCTGTGTTCCCATGGTCACATGAGACACTTTTATAAATTTTATATTTGTGAGTGTTTCCTGTTGATTCTGTTTCTCTAGAGAACCCTAACTAATACAGAGAGGATGTGGAGAAACTGGGACACTTCTGCACTGCTGGTGGGAATGTATAATGTTGCAGTCACTATGGAAGACTGTTTAGTGGTTCTTTAGGAAACTAAATATTGAGTTGCCTTGTGACCCAGCAATAGCACTACTCAGTATATACCCAGAAGAGCTGAAAGGAGTGACACAAACAGACTTTTGCGCGTTAATATAAGTTCAGGGTATAGGGGAAAGTCTGCTATTGTATGCTATGGTCTATGTTTAACATGAAACCATCAGCAGTACTACAGCAACCCCAGGGGTAAATAATGGAAATCGGGACAAGGGTAAATAATGGGAATTGAGGGGAGTTGAGGGGAGGTTTGCATTTTCTTTTTGGCGAGGATGTAGCTTATTGGTTACTTTTCTCTCGGGAGCAAAGAAATTATATAAAATCGAGAACATTAATGGACTGTTGACTTTGGACATTATACATAATGCCCAGTGAATGGAGGTGGCTGAAAGATGCACTGACTGAGTAGATTGGTGAACTATGGTGCATATATATGATTGAATGTTGTGCTGCTACAAAAAGGAAAAAATTGTCAGGCATGTAACATTGTGAATGAACCTGTGGGACATTTGGTGAGGCAAAATAAGCCAGAAACACAAGCACAAATACCATATAGTTTCATTTAAAAAACACATAAGAAAATAGGGGCCTAGATTGTAAGCTCTTTGTCATGGTTAGGGACACGTGTCAACTTGGCCAAGTTGTGGTACCTGTTTATCTGATTGGGCAAGCGCTGGCCTGTCTGTTGCAATGAGGACAT